>CAUYRH010110925.1:0-18260 GCA_963574655.1 Perodicticus potto | reverse complement strand
TCCCTTCTGAGAGGCAGCTGTAGCTCAGGCCCTAATCTACCCTTTCCCCTCTGGCCTCTCCCTTTCCCTCTTCTGGTTGGAGGAGGGAGAAGTGGGAAGTAGTTTGGGAACTGGTTTGTCCACATAAACTTCCCCATTGTTCCTTAGCCCACCCTCAGGGCAGAGCCCCCTGCCCAGGCTGGGTAAGAGATGGGCTTGGTCCAGCAGGGACCCTGAGGGAACAAACCCCTTTCCTTCTGGGGAGAGTGCCCCCCCCTACCATGTAGTTGAACAGGGGCTAGGAGCTCCCCACCCCCACCCCCCCCCTTAACAGCAGGCTGTGTGGGTTTCAATTCCCATCCTTCCCACCCCGGCTAGGTGTCGTCCACCCTGTATCCTATCATGTGTCTGAGTGTGTATGTGGGGGGGGGGTTCTGTACTAATTTCCATGGCCGGTGGCTTTTCCTTCCATGCATCACTCCCCCCCGCATGCCCAGGGGCCACCCGCCTGGCATTACCGCATGCTGGGGTCATTGGGGGAGGGGGGGTGGGGCTCACGCTGTCCTGTGGTCTTGAGATTTTTATTTTTGCATATGTAATCCATCCTGTACAGGTAGCTAACTTTGTAAACGCTGTGTACTCCTCTGCCCCCATGGCTGCTGGTGTAAATAAACTGCATCTCCCGTTGGTAGCCTGGCCTATCACCCTTCATTGGCATGTTGCTGGGAGCAGAGCAAAGCCATTTTCTTACTGTCACAGAAGGAGGCTCCATGGCCACAAAATGGAACTTTATTCAGTCACAGACACTGATCCTCCATTCAAGAACCCCAAAGGCAAGTGCCTAGGGCCCAGTGATCCATACTCAGAGCTCATCCTTGTAGCTGGGCAGGGTAGAGTGCTGGCCAAGGGCCAGTACTGTCTTTTGCTTACAGCTGTAAGCCTAGGGTAGTAGCAGCTGTGGCCTGGCCACTCCCAATGCTGGGGGCTTGGCTTTCTGCCCCCATCCCCTTCCTGACTGAGCTCTATAAAGGATTATTTAAAAAAAATGCAAGCAAAGTGCTTTGAAATAAGGGAGAACACTGGAAAATATCTAGAACATGGAGAACACCCTATTCCTCCTACAGGGATAGAGGGAGAAGGTGGGGGTGGCTAGGTACCTATAGGGAAAGCTGGTACAATCTTCATTCCTGCCTGTGATTTGTCTCAAAAGACTGATGGTTGAGGAAATGAAAGATACTTCAGGTTCCCTACAGAGGTATGCTGGGGCCATGCTGAGCAGCCCTGGCAGGGAGCCCTAGGTGCTGGGGGGTAGGCATGCAGGACGCTGGGAAGAGCTAGGACCACAGTTGGGAGGGAATCCCCAAAGCCTAGGCTCCCCACTGAACCTAGCCATTAGCTCTGAACTCTTTCAGGACCCTAATAGTGAAGGAAGAAGACATCTTCATTTCTACCTGAGTTGTGCTTGCACAGAGGGGATGTCTGTACCCCCATGGCTGAGAATAGGAGGAACGATACCTGCCTCCTGTGTCCTGTAGAGGAATACCCGCTGCGTCCTTTCCACCCTCCCTCCTAGGCCCTTGGGCCCAGCTCTGGCCAGGAAAGGGGGAGAGGCCATAAAGGAGGAAGACTATGCCTTTCATTTTCTCTCTATGTCCTTATCGTCCATACATCCCAAATACTAGGAAGCTAAAGAAGACAGTGACCCCCACCAGGGAGACAGTAGCAGGTGCTGTGAAGAACTGGCGGTAATTGATTCGGAAGTACCAGACCACACCCAACAGCACCACAAACACAGGCACCATAAGGCTGCCCACATTGACACCGAGACTGGGTGGCTCAGTGGCTGAAGGGGCCAGGGAGGCTGAAGGCCCTGGAACAGCTGACACTGAGGGTGAGCAGTGGCAATGAATCACACAGTTGTCGGTAATGTTCAGAGAACGCAGTGTGCATGCTGGGTCCTGCAACAGGCGGCCCTGGTAGATCAATTTCATCTGGCTCTCTTGTCCAGGGAAGTATTTGCTATAAAGATGAAAGAGATGGAAAGAAGACAGAGGGTGAAGAACGAGGAGGTAAACAGGGCCCAACAAAGCAGGGCAGCAGGGAAAACCTGAAGGGTAGACTTATATTAAAGGATCCCACCTACCCTTGGTAGGGGGTGGACCTTATACATTCCAGCTATTCCCACAGCTGCACTAGCCTCATTCGAGTCAACTGAGGGCTGGGGACATGGGCCACAAGCAGCCTCCCACTTTCCAGCCCACTTACCTCTTCAGGGTACCCACAGTATCCTCTGGCCTTGCCACGGCTAGCTCCTCGGTGTCATTGAGGAATTTGAGGCGCACATTGATGAGATCAGGGCTGGAAGGGAGGCAGTTGCTATCTTCAGATCTCATCGGGACCTCTGGATTGTCAATTTCTGTACCTGCTTGTCTTTTGGGGAAGCCTTGGATGTCAAGGAGAAGCTCAAGGCTGGGCTCAACATCACCCCCAGCTCCAGGTTCCCCTGTGGAGTCTCCCCCACCTTCTCCAGCCTCTTCAGCCTTCTCATCATTACCCTCTGACGGATGGGGGAGTTCGGTTGGCTCTGGGGTGCCCTGGCCCACCACCAGATGGTCCACATGCCCCAGATGGAGGACGGATGGGTCGCCTGCTGACACAATAGTGCCCAGGAGCTGGCTGCTACTGCTGTCTGCCACATAAGTAGAGAGCCAAGCTAGGACCAAGGCTAGAATCAGCACCACCACACCTGCCACCACCATCACCTCATTACCCACACCCTCAATGAGGGTGACATCAGAGAGCTCCATGGCCTGGCTGCTGACTGCGTCCACACTGCAGGAACAAAGGGGACAATGTCAGCAGAGCCTGAGGGCTGCAACCAGGGTTCTAGTCTGTTCAGATTCTAACTGACCAGCCCTGAAAGAAAATGGAATTAGTTTCCTGTAGAAAGAAGGACAAACCATCCTAACTCTAGAGCCCCAACCTAAAGCTAAGGACTTATCCTTTGCATCTACTGTGCAACTCTAGCTTTCAAATTCCACACCTTTTCCTTTCTTACACACCAACCCCTCAACAATCAAGAGTCACCAGGAGAACCTCACAGCCTAGCTCTATTGCTAGTTATCGCGGCTTTTTTAGTAGATGCCAAAAACCTTTGCTTCTTTGAGCCTTGAGTTTCTTTTTCTTTTTTCTTAAACAGAGTCTTGTTTCTGTCACCATGTGTAGAGTCCCCTGGCGTCATAGCTCACAGGAACCTCAAACTCTTGGGCTCCAGCAATCCTCTTGCCTCAGCCTCCTGAATAGCTGGGACTTCAGGTGCCCACCACAACAATGAGCTAGTTTTTCTATTTTTAGTAGAGATAGGGTCTCCCTCTTGCTCAGGCTGGTCTTGAACTCCTGAGCTCAAGCAATCCACCTGCCTTGGCCTTTCAGAGTGCTAGGATTACAGGCACAAGCCACAGCCATCCAAGCCCTGAGTTTCTCTAGGATTTCTATCACTTGGTAAAGCAAAAATGCCCCCTGAGCAACCACCAAAGTAGCTTCAGAGAGACCAAAAGCCTGCAATATTTTATTTTAGGGCCCTTATGAAGGCACTGTGCAGCTACCCTTGACAGATTGTTTCATAATCAGCTTATTTCATTTCTCATCACAGATCCAAGCCCAGATGTCAAGTGAAAAAAAATTAACCTATCATCAAAAGTAAAGTCAAGGCCGGGCGAGGTGGCTCATGCCTGTAATCCTAGCACTCTGGGAAGCCAAGGCAAATGGATTGCTTGAGCTCACAAGTTCGAGACCAGCCTGAGCAAGATGGAGACCCCATCTCTACTAAAACTAGAAAAACTGAGGCAAGAGGATTGCTTGAGCCCCAGTTGGAGGTTGCTGTGAGCTATGACACTACAGCACTCTATCCAGGGCAACAGCTTGAGTCTCTGTCTCAAAAAAAAAAAAAAAGGTGAACTCAAATCACCTCAAAGAGACAACTCTGTAGTGGCCATCAGTAGACACTATGCAGCAGACACTACATCTGTCTCCTCTGAAACCTCTGGCAAGCCCTTGGTGTGAGGGGAGCCATGTGGGACAGACACCAGAAACAGCACTTTCCCAGGTCACCAGGGGCTTGTGACTACAAAAATCACTCCCTAAGTGAAAGTCATTTAGAAAAGATTCCACACCATCTCTCATAATCCTTATCTGAGTTCCTCTTCTTTAACTGTGAAGATTCTCCCTCTGCAGTTTCTTAGAAAAGCAGGAAAGATCTGTTTGTTCCTTGGAGTACCTACCCTTAGAGAATCTGCTGCTTTCACATCTGTCCCTGGGCAAATCCTCTCTGTTGATTATCATTATCACACTATTCTCACAGCACCTATAAAACTTCATTATACTGGCTCAGCGCCAGCCACTACACCTGAGCTAGCGGGTTCGAATCCAGCCCGGGCCCACCAAACAACGATGAAGGCTGCAACCAAAAAATGGCCCGGGATTGTGGCGGGCACCTGTAGTCCCAGCTACTTGGGAGGCGGAGACAGGAATTGGAGGTTGCTGTGAGCTGTGATGCCACAGCACTCTCTCCAGGGTGACGGCTTGAGGCTCTGTCTCAAAAAAAAAAAAAAAAAAAAAAAACTTCATTATACTTATCAACCTGTCTATCTCTCTATTACACTCCTGGCAGACAAGGATTACATGTATTTCTTTTTGCACCATAGTATAACACCATGTACTTCCTCAAAGAATATTTGTGGAACATTATCAACATCTGAATAGTTTTCACAGCCTTATTTAATAAACTGACTCTAGAATCAGAAAAAAACTATAATCTCAATATTGCCTCTTACTAGATATGTAACCTCAAACATTTCACAGCTTCAGCTTTCTCCTCAGTAAAATGGGATTAAAATTCATACCTACCTCATAAGGTTGTTTTGAAGATGACGTGAAATCATCGAAGCAAAATACTTAGCACAGTGCCTGGCACATTACGAATGTTCAATAAACAACCAATTATTTATCACTCCCACAACTAACCACTGATGGTATGATGATTAATGTCATCACCCATGATTTACAGAAAAAGAAACCTTGGCAAAGAAACACCAAAACGACTGGCAGACACACAGGGAACGCTTCTGGGGAGGGGCAGGGCAGGACCCCAGATCTTCCAGCTCAAGGGCCTTTGCTCTCTTCTCAGCCTGTGAACTATCCTGACCACGTTGTGGAGAGGTCCCCGACTCTGCTTTTTCTTAGGTGAAGGTTCCGCTTTTGGACGGTCCTACTTCCGTGGCTTTGGAGTGGGGTCTATGAGCCCACCCGAATCGAAGGGCTGCCAGCTCTTGGCCGCCGTGCCTAAGATCAGCTCTCCCAGCCGGTGAGGGGTAGGGTCAAGTGAAGGGGGTCACAAACCATCCACACCCCTCAAACTTCGGGGCGGGGCGGAGGAACTGTGGGCGGGGCTTGAGGACGCGGGGCGTCATGGGAAATTAAAGGGAGCTAGTACCGGTACTGTGCCTGGATAGGGAATGAGGTCCTCACCAGAAAAGGCCAGACTAAGCGTTTTGACTTCGCCAGGATGGCCCCTGGCCTCGTCTTTCCGTAGGGGCCGGGGGAGGGGCTGGAAATCCCCGTTTCTCTCCAGGGTCCCTTCTCTTCCGGCTTCTCCCGGAAACTGTTAGAACGGACAGGAAGTCCCGCCTTCCTGCCTTGCACTGGTGACGCAAAGTTACGTAAGGCGGGTTGACGTAAACGTATCTTTAAATAAAAAGGACAGGTTTCTCAGTGAAAAGAGAGGCGGGGTCATTGTTGGCGGGATCACCGCCCTCCGGGTTGTGGGGTCACGCCCACTGGGCGGGGCCTTAGGCAGCCTGGGAGGACAGGCGGGCCAAGAGGGGAGGAGTAAATCCAGGGAGGTGTTTGCAAAGGGGGCGTGGCTTCGTGCCTGTGAAGGGATGCCCAGGCGGGGTTTTCCTCCTTCCAGCCTAGTTCTTCTTTTTTTTTTTTTATTAAATCATAGCTGTGTACATTAATGCAATCATGGGGTGCGATGTGCTGGTTCAGCCTAGTTCTTTTGACCCTACTGTCTTCTCCCTGGCAAATTGGATTCATTACTGCTTTGCTACGCGCCCAAGCTCCAGGTGAGCCGGATTAGTGAGGACTGGTCTTTCTGACCTCCCAGAACTCAGATCTGGGCTAGTCGGGAAGATAGAAGAAGACAAGTTAGTCACCACACAGGCTTTGGGGAGTGCGGCCCCTGGTAGTGTGAAACCTTAATAAATAAGACGGGAGGGCGGCGCCTGTGGCCCAGTGAGTAGGGCGCCGGCCCCATACTCCGAGAGTAGTGGTTCAAACTCGGCCTCGGCCAAACTGCAACAAAAAAATAGCCGGGCGTTGAGGCGGGCGCCTGGAGTCCCCGCCACTCAGGAGGCTGAGGCTGAGGCAAGAGAATCGCCTAAGCCCAGGAGTTGGAGGTTGCTGTGAGCTTTGACGCCACCGCACTCTACCCAGGGCGACAAAGTGAGACTCTGTCTCTAAAAATAAATAAGACAGGAAACCATTTCAAAGATGACACATTCAAAGGCTGGCGCGGTGGCTCACACCTTTAATCCTAGCACTCTGGGAGACCAAGCGGAGTGGATTGCCCGAGCTCAGGAGTTCGAGGCCGGCCAGAGCCAGAGAGAGACCTCTCTTAAAAAAAAAAAAAAAGGCATTGTGGCGGGCGCCTGTAGTCCCAGCTACTTGGGAGGCTGAGGCAAGACAATCACTTAAACCTAAGAATTTGAGGTTGCTATGAGCTGTGACTCCACAGCACTCTACTGAGGAGGACAGAGTGAAACTGTATCAAAAAAAAGGGGGGGGTGGCTCCTGTGGCTCAAAGGAGTAGGGTGCCGGCTCCATATGTCGAGGTGGCAGGTTCAAACCCAGCCCCTGCCAAAAAAAAAAAAAAAAAACTGGCTTGCATTGGCTGGGGCACGGTGGATCATGACTGTTATCCTACCACTCTCGGAGGCCAAGGTGGGTGGATTGCTTGAGCTCAGGAGTTTGAGACCAGCCTGAGCAAGAGCAAGACCCCATCTCTACTAAAAATAAAAAAACTAGCTGGGGTGCACACCTGTAGTCCCAGCTATTTGGGAGGCTGAGGCAGGAGGATTGCTCGAGCCCAAGAGTTTGAGGTTACTGTGAACTATGATGACACCACAGCACTCTACCCAGGACAAAAGAGTAAGTGTAAGTGAGTAAGAGTAAGTGTAAGTGAGTAAGTGTTGTTTTTTTTTTTTAGAGACAGAGTCTCACTTTGTTGCCCTCAGTAGAGTGCTGTGGCATCACAGCTCACAGCAACCTCCAGCTCTTGGGCTTATGTGATTCTCTTGCCTCAGCCTCCTGAGTAGCTGGGACCACAGGCGCCTGCCACAATGCCCGGCTATTTTTTTTTTTTTGTAGAGACAAAGTCTCACTTTATCGCCCTCGGTAGAGTGCTGTGGCGTCACACAGCTCACAGCAATCTCCAATCTCCAACAGGCGATTCTCTTGCCTCAGCCTCCCAAGTAGCTGGGACTACAGATGCCAGCCACAACGCCCAGCTATTTTTCTGTTTTGCAGTTCAGCCGAAGCCAGGTTTGAATCCGCCACCTTCGGTATATGGGGCCGGAACCCTACTCGATGAGCCACAGGCGCTCCCCAGCGGCTATTTTTTTTGTTGCAATTTGGCCTGGGCCAGGTTTGAACCCACCAACCTCAGTATATGGGGCCAGTGCCCCGCCAAGCCATGTTTTATTGAGTTTTGATTTTAGCCTGAAGGTAGAAAGAATCCAATGAAGGGAATGATCAGGGTGGTGATTCTCAAGGATCATTCCAGCATCCATTCAGGGCATGAGTTTCAAGACTTTCATGGATGTGTAAGGCCAGGTCAAGCAAGGCAGTGCAGGCAGAATCTGTTATTGTTTAGAAGGCTGAACAGAGATATGAGGGCAGGGGATGAAGGTGATAAGGATCACCACCTCCTGGCTTGGGCCTGGGTGGACAGAGCTACCATCCACTTAAGAACAGGAGGAAGTGGGCAAAGGCTGAGTTTGGGAATAGGATGAGCTACAGACCTTTCCACTGGAGACAGGGTCTGAAGCTCAGGTCCAGCAAGAAGTTAGCAGGTAGTTCAAGAAGCCAGTGGAGGCATGAGCTGGGCCAGGAGGGCATTGGGAGTACAGAGAAAAGGGCCAGGGACTTGTCCTTAGGGCTAGGGACTGGGACCTAAAGGAGAAGGCATGGCGAGCTGTGGGTGCAGCCTGGCATGGGTCTCACTGGATGAGTCCCTCCACACGCAACAGTAGGTAGTCTCTGAGGATCGTAGGCAGCGGGAGCCAGGCAACAGCTTGCTCGCAGCGGCTACCCAACTGAGCACGCACAGCCACTCTGGCCAGGTGCTGCAGTCGCCTTGGCTGGTTTACCATGTGCAGGGCTGAGCTGTAGAAGGTGCTGTGCTCCTAGGCCAGGAGTAAAAGATGGTTAGGTGACCCAACACCCTTGACTATGCCCTACTATTTGGGGGCAGTCCAGTGGTGGCAGTCCTGGGATTTTGCAATATGAACCCATCTGGGTGGCCAGTGCATCTTGAAGGACTCAGATTTAGAGCCAGAGAGACCCTGCAGTGGTAAAGGGGGCTGGGACTATACTTCAGGGCAGGGTCTCCGCTGTGTCTGTACCCACTCCCACCCTAGAGATGCTGGCACAGTGCCCACTGAGTCAGAGATGCCTGATAAACGTCAGTGCTGATACAGATGAGACAGGCTGGAGGGTATGTGAAATTACAAGTCAGTCTGTGCTGCCAGGGGAGAGGGCTCCACTTGGCCCTGTTCCTCCACCCAGGGGCTGACCTGCTCCTGCTTTCATTAAGCCAGTCATAGAGGAACAGATCTGTGGTGCATCCATCCTCCCCTTCTCCCCCGTGAAAGGACCTCTGCCCTAAGGTGGACATACCTGCCACAGCTCTGGAAGCACTGCCTCCACCCAGGTATCACAAGATGGGACACAAGGATAGGCATTAAGCAGGACTTCCAGGGCCCGAGGGAAGTTGGCACAGTGTTTCAGCATCTAAGAATCAAAAGAAGGTCTTGGGCATTATGCCTCCCCAACCAAGGCAGACCCAAGTCCAGCCTAACCAAAATCCCCACTTCTACCCTAATTTTATTTTTGTAGAGACAGAGTCTTGCTATATTGCTCAGGCTAGTCTCAAACTGCTGGCCTCAAGCAATCCTTCCCACCTCAGTGACCCATAATGCTGAGATAATAGGCATGAGCTACCCTGTCCAGCCTCACAACCTAATTTGGCCAAGTTAAAGTCTGAGTGTATTCTCATTTTTCCATGCCTCGATATACACTACCCTCAAGGGTGTTCCAACCTCTTGGTCCCAGTTGCCTTGGGGATTCTTTCCTCCCTTGGACACCCTCCCGCATAACCCTCTTCCCCTCCCAAGATGAGGACAGACCTCGAGCCACTGAGTAAGCATTCAGTCTCTTGAACCCCTCTCTCCCCCAGAGGCAGGGAAATTACAGCTGCAGACGCCCCCACCCTCCATGGGGGCCTTCTTAGGCCCACCCTGCGCACCTCAGGACGGGTATAGGCTGGGCCCCGCAATCCAGCAGTGCCACGAAGAGGACCTCAGGCTCCCAGTTGGGGCTGTCCTGGACGGCCCGCAGCGCGCAGTCCATGGGTGTGTGGCCCACCCCGTTGCGGACCCTGGCACAGGCCCCGTGGCTCAGTAGCAGCTCGACCAGGCCCCCGCAGCCGTTGACACAGGCGTTGTGCAGCGGCGTATGGCGCTTACGCCCAGCTGCCCGGGCATCAGCTCCAGCCTTCAGGAGCAGACGTGCTGCGGCCTCGTGCTGCCCGCCTTTGCCCCGGCCCTCGGGCCCTGCGCAAGCCGCGTTCAGCGCTGTCTCACCCTGGCTGGTGCGCAGGCCTACATCAGCCCCTTGTTCCAGGTAGAGAGCCACATGCTTGTCCAGGCCAAGCGCCGCAGCCACATGGAGAGGCGTCGCCTCTCTCTCGCTTTCTGCTAGGTTCACCTTCGCTCCAGCCTCCAGCAGCAACTTGGCACACCTGGAGACAGGGCACAAGGCCCCAGGGCAAATCCTGAGGGCCCAAGGCCTGGTCTGGGATCCCTGAGCCTGCAGTCCCCACCACCCCTACTTCCTTCTCACCCCTCTCCTGGATGTCCAGCGTGATGTCACCTGTCAGAATCACAGAAGCCACATGACAGTAGAGCTGGAAGGGCCATGAAAACCACCAGAACCATCCCCAATTTTCAGATGAAAATCTTGAGTGCAGAAACAATTTGTGTAGTCAAGGTCACACAGCAAGTTACTAGCTGTACCAGAATTAGTATTCACTGCCTCAGATAGTCCCTCCCAGAACCTGCCCTGACTCCTCAGTGGAATGGGACCCCAAGGCCTGGTTCTGAATTATTTCTCAGTGGTCTCCTTTTTTTATTCAAGACAGAGTCTTACAATGTCACCCTCAGTAAAGTGCCATGGCATCACAGCTCACAGCAACCTCAAACTCTTGGGCTTAAGCAATTCTCTTGCCTCAGCCTCCCAAGTAGCTGGGACCACAGGTGCCCACCACAACACCCGGCTATTTTTTGGTTGTAGTTGTCATTGTTGTTTGGGAGGCCTAAACTGGATATGAACCCTCCAGTTCTGGTATATGTGGCTGGTGCCTCAGCCTCTTGAACTACAGGCACCAAGCCTATAATTGTCATTGTTGTTTAGTAGACCCGGAACGGGTTCGAACCCACAAGCCCCAGTGTATGTGGCCAGCACCCTAACCTGAGCTACAGGCATCAAGCTGCCTCTTAACATTTTGATAGCACAAAATTTTGGAAGGCATGAGCTTCCTGGCCAAGCACAGTAGCTCATGCCTGTAATCCTAGCACTCTGGGAGGCCAAGGAGGATGGATGCTTCAGCTCAGAAGTCCAAGACCAGCCTGAGCAAGAGTGAGACCCTGTCTCTAAAAAATAGCCTAGCATTGTGGCAGGCACCTGTAGTCCCAGCTGCTGGAGAGGCTGAGGCAAGAGAATCACGTAAGCCCAAGAGTTTGAGGTTGCTGTGAGCTATGACACCACAGCATACTCCTGAGGGCGAAAAAGTGACTCTGTCTCAAAAAATAAAATAAAAACCCACTCCTGGGCGGCACCTGTGCCTCAGTGGATAGGGCGCCAGCCCCATATACTGAGGGTGACAGGTTCGAACCCGGCCCTGGCCAGCTAAAACAGCAGTGGCAACTGCAACAAAAATAGCCAGGCGTTGTGGCAGGCGCCTGTAGTCCCAGGTACTCAGGGGAGGCTGAGGCAAGAGAATCGCCCTAGCCCAAGAGCTGGAGGTTGCTGTAAGCTGTGACGCCACAGCACTCTACTGAGAGCGACAAAGTGAGACTCTGTCTCAAAAAAACAAAAAACCCACTCCTAAGCACACCTACATGCATAGGAAATGTATGAGCCAAAAAGGAAAATAAAGAGAATTCTAATATTTTCTTCCTGCCTCAAACTTGAGGACCACTCTTCTAGGTCAAGCCATAATCATTCAAACAACAGCAGGCATTCCGGGACCTCCTTACCCCATTTTCCCTTATAGAAAACAAAACCAAAGGAACAAAAATTCCCAGATTTTACAGAGTGCATGTTTCACAGTTTCCTAGTGCCTGGGAAAATTATACCTACCACAGGTTAAACCAAACACGTCACGAAATAAATTAATAATGATGAAATTAAAGTAACAGTAATTTATAATTAAAAAGCCATAGTAGCAGCTTGGCTTGGAAACTCAGGAGGGAGCAGATCAGTCAAACTTGATAAAACCCTGATACACGTGTCCTTTCCCAAAATGGCCAGAATTCCTGCTCAGTCACCCAGCAGGTGCTTTGCTCAGTAGCCAACAGCTGAGTAGCAGCCAGTCTTCTATACACTACACAATTTATGTCCTCAGCAAATTCTAATCACAGGATAGTTTTTGTTTCCAAATACTAGGCTCGGTGCCCATAGCACAGTGGTTATGGCACCAGCCATGTACACCAAGGCTGGTGGATTTGAAATCCAAATTATTTATGTATGTATGTATGTATGTGTCTCACTCTATCGCCCTGGGTACAATGCCATGGCATCATCATAGCTCACAGCAACCTCAAACTGTCAGTCTCAAGAGATCTCTTGCCTCCGTTTTTCTATCATTTTTTTCAATAGAGAACCCAAGAAAGCGATGGCAAATTTTGATCGATTCTAGGTCCATCACTGACATAGTTCTAGCAGGGATAAGTCCCCAGCACGTGAACTGTGGAGAGTCTTCCAAGAGCCCTTGAATCTTTACCTGTGAACCCTGACTGTTGGCCTGATTATAAAAGTGCAAATACTGCCAAGCAGGGAGTCAAAGAAACAATTGACCTTCAAGTGGGAGGAGGAGGTATGGGAGTCCTCACAGTGAGTCTGAGAAACATGAGGCTAGATTTTTCTTGCTTTCTTTTGGTAGAGACAGGGTCTAGTTGTGCTGCCCAGGCTGATTCCAAACTCTGAAGCTCAAGAGATCCTCCTGCCTTAGCTTCCTGAGTAGCTGGGACTATGGGTGTGAGCCACCATGCCCATCTTGGGGCTAGCTCTTTCTTGATGGCCACCTAAAAACAACTACGAATTTAACTAAGGAGAATTCACAGGGAATTGGAGACTGCATTTGGAACTCTGAAACAGGGTTTTCCCAAAGAGCAAAGGGCTTCTGCCTCCTGGATTTAGCAGATGTAACCTTGGACAAGTCACTAAATCTTCCTGACCCTCATTTTTCTCTTCAATAGAAGAGAACCTCTCTCGAGGTTGCCATGAAGAGATGTATATGAGGTGCTTTGGGAACCACAAAGCTGCTTATAGATGTCAAGTTCTCCCTTTCTGGCCCTGGAAGTTGGACACATACACATACACACACACACTCCTCCCCCAAACCATCCCTGTCCCTGGGCACCTACTGCAAGGACTCAGGGGTCGTGCAGAGATACAAGGGGGTCGTGCCCTCCTTGGATAGCACATCAGCCTTGGCACCAAAGGTCAGCAGCAGCTGCACACAGTCAGGCTGGGCCTGGGCACAGGCCTCATGCAAGGCAGCTTGGCCCCCAACCCGGGCGTCCAGCTCAGCTCCCTGCAGGATCAAGTGTCATGCAGTCTGTGTAGCCTCGGGCTGCAACAATGGTGAGAGGTGCCGTCTGCTTGGTCTTGGGAGTCAGCACCCAGAACCCTGAGGAGAGCAGGCAGTGTCAGAGGTGGTGTGTGAGACAGACAGGGTGGAGGGGTGCAGCGCTGCCTTCAGCTGACAGCTGACTCGGCCTTCCCTTTGCACTGTTTATTGAGCACAAATACTGTGCCAGGCTGTGCCTGTGAAAAGGGGCTCACTCAAGCCCTAAATTTGGAGCATAAATTAAAACAGACTTTGTTAATCTATAACAAAACGTAGTATCATAGAAAAAAATTAATTGGCTGGACACAGTGGCTCACGTCTGTAATCCTAGCACTCTGGGAGGCCGAGGCGGGTGGATTGCTTGAGCTCGATTACTTGAGCTCAAGACCAGCCTGAGCAAAAGCGAGACCCCACTCTCTACTAAAAAATAGAACAACTGAGGCAAGAGGATCGCTTGATCCCACGAGTTGGAGGTTGTTGTGAGCTATGACGCCACAGCACTCTACCCAGGGGAACAGCTTGAGACTCTGCCTAAAAAAAAAAAAAGAAAGAAAGAAAGAAAAGAAAAAAATTAATTGCTCGGGCAGTGCCTGTGGTTCAGTGGGCAGGGAGCCGGCCCCATATACCAAGGGTGGCGGGTTCAAACCTGGCCCCGGTCAAACTGCAACACACACAAAAAATAGCTGGGCGTAGTGACGGACACCTGTAGTCCCAGCTACTTGGGAGGCTGAGGCAAGAGAATCGCCTAACCCTAGGAGTTGGAGGTTGCTGTGAGTTGTGACGCCATGGCACTCTACCAAGGGTGATAAAGTGAAACTCTGTCTCTACAAAATAATAATAATAATAATAAAATAAAAAATAAAAAACAAAAATGTTCAAAAAAAATTAATTGCTCTATAAAACCACAAGTGCTAACTAGGGCTTTTTTTGTTCACCTAAGGTGCTGGATGTGTGGTGGACCTGGGCATGAATTTAGAAGTGGCCATGGAGCCACAGACTGGAGTTCCAGAATATGCCCAGGGCAAGGGTGGGAGGGATGAATGGAAATAGGGGGAAGGGTGTGTGGGGCGGGGTGAGAATAAGAGGTGGAGGTGGGGAGAGAACGAATGAGGAGAGGGGTTGATCTGTATTGAATGGTCACTACATCAGATGCCAAATAATGGAACTGTAAGTAGTTTGCATGGCAGCACAGTAAGTCTTTTCTGTAATATGGTTAAGCTGCAGGGCAAGACCAGGATGCCCTAATGGAGTTACAGCCGAGCAGAATTTGGAGCCCATAATGACTGTGAAAGGATAGGCTCTCCTCAGGATTTAAGCCCCAGGTTCGTGGGTGGGTTTGAGGCAATCTCCTGTTGATTTGAAGCCATTAGTATCTCAGCTGAGGGCTCGGCGCCTGTGGCTCAACGGGCTAAGGTGCCAGCCACGTACACCTGAGCTGGCGGGTTCGAATCCAGCCCGGCCCGCCAAACAACAATGACGGCTACAACCAAAAAAAAAAAAAAATGGCCGGGCATTGTGGCGAGCACCTGTCAGTCCCAGCTACTTGGGAGGCGGAGGCAGGAGACTCACTTGAGCCCAGGAATTGGAGGTTGCTGTGACCTGTGATGCCACAGCACTTTATCCAGGGTGACAGCTTGAGGCTCTGTCTCAAAAAAAAAAAAAAATGGGATCTCAGCTGAGGTCTTGGATTTACGTGGATAAACCCTCCGACCAGAATATATCCTAAGGAAGTCGTCTGCAAGTATGTTAGAGATGTTCATCATACTGCTATATTATTTTATTTATTTCATTTTATTATTTTATTATTATTATTGTTATTATATTTATTTATTTATTTATTTTGAGACAGATCTTCAAGCTGTCACCCTGGGTAGAGTGCTGTGGCATCACAGCTCACAGCAACCTCCAACTCCTGGGCTCAAGAGATTCTCCTGCCTCCACCTCCCAAGTAACTGAGACTACAGGCGCCTGCCATACGCCGGTTATTTTTTTGGTTGCGACCGTCCTTGTTGTTTGGCAGGCCTGGGCTGGCACCTTAGCCTCTTGAGCCACAGGCACCGAGCCTATTATTATTATTATTTTTTTTTTTTGAGACAGAGCCTCAAGCTGTCACCCTGGATAGAGTGCTGTGGCATCCCAGCTCACAGCAACCTCCAATGCCTGGGCTAAAGGGAGTCTCCTGCCTCCGCCTCCCAAGTAGCTGGGACTACTGGCGCCTGCCACAACGCCCGGCCATTTTTTGGTTGCAGCCGTCATTGTTGTTTGGGGGGCCCAGGCTGGATTTGAACCCGCCAGCTCAGATGTACGTGGCTGGCGCCCCAGCCCATTGAGCCACAGGTGCCGAGCCCTATTATTATTTTTTTAAGAGCCAGAGTCTCACTTTGTTGCCCTTGGTAGAGTGCGGTGGCGTCACGGCTCACAGCAACCTCCAACTCCTGGGCCTAGGCGATTCTCTTGCCTCAGCCTCCTGAGTAGCTGGGACCACAGGCGCCCACCACAATGTCCGGCTATTTTCTGTTGCAGGTTGTCCAGGGCCAGGTTTGAACCCACCATCTTCGGTATATAAGGCTGGCACCCCACTCACTGAGCCACAGGCGCCGCCCTTATTATTTTTTATTTGACAGAGTCTCACTTTGTTGCCCTCAGTAGAGTGTTGTGGCATCACAGCTCACAGCAACCTCAAACTCTTGGGTTTAGGCAATTTTCTTGCTTTAGCCTCCCAAGTAGCTGGGACTACAGGCGCCAGCCACAATACCCAGCTACATTTTTTGGTGTTGCAGTTGTCATTGTTGTTTAGTAGGCCCAGGCCAGGTTGGAACCCGCCAGCCCTGGTGTATGTGGCCAGCGCTCTAACCACTGAGATATGGGCGCCAAGCCCATACTGCTATTTTATTATTTTTTTTATTTTTTATTTTTTTGAGACAGAGCCTCAAGCTGTCGCCCTGGGTATAGTGCTGTGGCATCACAGCTCACAGCAACCTCCAACTCCTGGGCTTAAACAATTCTCTTGCCTCAGCCTCCCAAGTAGCTGGGACTACAGGCACCTGCCACGACGCCCGGCAATATTTTGGTTGTTGTCATTGTTGTTTGGCAGGCCTGGGCTGGATTTGAACCTGCCAGTTCTGGTGTATGTGGCTGGAGCTTTAGCTGCTTGAGCTACAGGTGCCTATAGCTCAGCGGCTAAGGTGCCAGCCACATACACCTAGGCTGGCAGGTTTGAACCCAGCTCAGACTAGCTAAACAACAATGACAACTGCAACAAAAAAATAGCTGGGCACTGTGGCAGGGGCCTATAGTCCCAGCTACTTGGGAGGCGGAGGCAAGAGACTTGCTTGAGCCCAGGCATTGGAGGTTGCTGTGAGCTGTGATGCCACGGCAATCTATCTAGGGTGACAGCTTGAGGCTCTATCTCAAAAAAATAAAATAAAATAAAATATTTTATAGACATGGTTATTGACATTAAAGATGTTATGTGAAAAAATAAGGTTATAAAATTGCATTTAGGGCTTGGCGCCTGTGGCTCAACGGGCTAAGGCGCCAGCCATGTACACCTGAGCTGGCGGGTTCGAATCCAGCCCAGGCCCGCCAAACAACAACGATGGCTGCAATCAAAAAATGGCCGGGCGTTGTGGCAGGCGCCTGTAGTCCCAGCTACTTGGGAGGCAGAGGCAGGAGACTTGCTTGAGGCCAGGAATTGGAGGTTTCTGTGAGCTGTGATGCCATGGCACTCTATCCAGGGTGACAGCTTGAGGCTCTGTCTCAAAAAAAAAAAAAAAAAAATTGCATTTAGGATATCATTTCATTCCGTGAAAGATGAAATATGCATGTGTGTGCAGAAAAAAAAATTATGTTTGAATGTATGTTACTATATAAAAACATAATATATACATGATCATATTTATCAAAATATATGTTAAAAGAATACAATTTTTAATTCTGAAAAGACACGCAGGCCACTGACTGCCTCATCTCCATCTAGGAGGGAGTAAGGCTGGGCAGTGGGAACCAGTGCTCTCAAGTCTTCAGTCCACAGGGAGGGAATGGGGCCTAGGCTCTCCCTCCTCTCCCGCCCTCTCCTGGTGGTCCTTACCCTGTTCAGCTGACCAGGCCAGCTGGTTGCTCACCATCTCCACAATCATGTTGGCCGCCTCTTCATCTTGGAACAGGGCTTGGACCTGTTGCAGGTCACCAGAGAACAGGGCATTGTGGACAGTTGGGTCTCGGCAGGTGCGATGAGGCCTGGTGAGTCGGGCCTGGGCACTTAAGGGGCACCTGTGGCTTTGGCTCTGTTGGGCAGCAGCACGCCGCCGGTCCTCCCATTCCAGCCACTCTTGCTGTAGGTGGAGAGAGCGTAATATGGAGGAGGTGAAAGGGAAGGTCTCTCTTGCCATGGGAAGGGGCTCAGGGGTTCGGGCAGTGGCTACCACCGTTGATATGAGGAACCACCCTACCCCTCCTCGTGAGTCAGAGAGAAGAGGAGCTGAA
Organism: Perodicticus potto; assembly: GCA_963574655.1. Classification (NCBI taxonomy): domain Eukaryota; kingdom Metazoa; phylum Chordata; class Mammalia; order Primates; family Lorisidae; genus Perodicticus; species Perodicticus potto. The sequence goes on along the minus strand of CAUYRH010110925.1, from coordinate 604 downwards.
GCTATAAATAAGCCCTTTGCTGCTGTGGTAAACAGTTTGCTCAGAGTCATGATCCTATTGCAGAGAAGGTGCTGGGCCAACCCCCAGCCCAAGGCTAGGGCCAGCCCCTGTCCCTATCCCTGCCAATGCCCTTTAATAGTTCAGTACGCCCTCAGCTAAGGCCATCCCTGAACCCCAGGGTCTGAATCTTCACTCTTCTCTGGAGTGAGCAAGGTCCCAGGTGAGTACGACAGCACTCATGGAAATGGGCAGGGCAGAGAGGAAGACTAGGGTCCTCCTGTCTGGTGGAGGGCAAGAGCTCCCACTGGCCCATGTAGAAAAGAGAGGCTGGCTCGGCGCCTGTGGCTCAACAGGCTAAGGGTGCCAACCACGTACACCTGAGCTGGCGGGTTCAAATCCAGCCCGGCCCGCCAAACAACAATGGTGGCTGCAACCAAAAAATGGCCGGGCGTTGTGGCGGGCGCCTGTAGTCCCAGCTACTTGGGAGGCGGAGGCAAGAGACTCGCTTGAGGCCAGGAATTGGAGGTTGCTGTGAGCTGTGATGCCACGGCACTCTATCCAGGATGACAGCTTGAGGCTCTGTCTCAAAAAAAAAAAAAAAAAG
>CAUYRH010110923.1:0-12436 GCA_963574655.1 Perodicticus potto | reverse complement strand
CTGTCACCCTGGATAGAGTGCTGTGGCATCACAGCTCACAGCAACCTCCAATTCCTGGGCTCAAGCGAGTCTCTTGCCTCTGCCTCCCAAGTAGCTGGGACTACAGGCGCCCGCCACAACGCCCGGCCATTTTTTTTTTTTTGGTTGCATCCATCATTGTTGTTTGGCGGGCCCGGGCTGGATCCAAACCTGCCATCTCAGGTGTACGTGGCTGACGCCTTAGCCCATTGAGCCACAGGCGCCGAGCCTGGGAAGCTAGTTTAAATTGAGGGTCAGCGAAGGCTTTCCAAGGAGTTGACAATCAAGTTGAGACTTATAACTCGCATACAAATCATCCCATCTGGGAATCTTGTTAAAATGTAGATTCTGATTCAGTGGGTGAAGGGTCTTGTCTAAAAGCCTGCATTTCTAATAAGGTCCCAAGTGATGTTTGTGTTGCTTAGTCCACAGACCAAATGTTGGGTAGAAAGAATAATGACAAGACTCCAGAGAAGCGAGTTCCATGAAGACGAAATAGCAAGTTCATAGGTGCCGAGGAGAGAAAAATATGGTGTTTGAGTTAGAGAAATAGAGTTTTATAGAAGCTGGGAATAGTAAATGAGGGATAAGGGGTATATTGTAAAATCAAAGAAGTCAGCCAAATCACGTGGGGCCTTGTAGGCCACAGCATGAAGTTTGCATTTTATTGTAGTGTGATGGACAACCCTGTAAGATTTCAAGGAAGTGGAGAGTGACGTGATCAAATTTAAGTTGGAAGATCAACCTGCAAGCTTTGTGAATGATGAATTGTAAAGAGAACAAGAGGGCAGGGAGAATGAATTTTAGGAAACTAGAGTAGTAGTCCCCGTGTAAGATGTTGATGGCCTGGACGAGGACGTGGCAGCAGAGACATAGAAAAGCAGATGCCTTGGCTTCTGATTTAATGTCAGAGCCAATAGGAAAAATGGATGAGTTGGTTATAGGGGAGGCGAGAAAGGGGGTCAACTAGATTTATGTTTTGATCAACCCTTAGCGGGTGACACCATTTCCTGGGATGTCAAACCACAAACAAAGAAGAAACTGAACAAATTTTATTTTTAGTAAATGGAAAAGAGAAAATCATCAAGCATGACTTACTTCCGGCTGGGTGCAACGGCTCCTGCCTGTAATCCCCACATGGGAGGCCAAGGTGAGAGGATCACTTGAGGCCAAGAGTTTGAGACCAGCCTGAGCAATATAGTAAGATCTTGTTTCTGAAAGATATTAAAAAGTTAGCTGGTTGTGGAGGTATGCACCTGTGGTCCTAGCTACTCAGAAGGCAAAAGTAGGAGGATCCCTCAAGCCAAGGAGTTTGAGGTTACAGTGATCATGCCACTGCACTCTAGCCTCGAGGACAGAGCCAGACCCTGTCTCTAAAATAACTAAATAAGCCGGGCATGGTGGTTCATGCCTGTAATCCTAGCACTCTGGAAAGCTGAGGCAGGTGGATAGCTTGAGCTCAGGAATTCAATAACAGCCTAAGCAAGATCGAGACCCCATTTCTACTAAAAAATAAAAAATAAAAAACTAACCCAGCATTGTGGTGGGCACCTGTAGTCCCAGCTACTCAGGAGGCTGAGGCAAGAGGATCACTTCAGCCCAAGAGTAGAATCTGAGGTTGCCATGAGCAATGACACCAGGGCATACTACGCAGGGTGACAGAGTGAGACTCTGTTTCAAAAAAATTAAGAGGCTGGTCGTGGTGACTCATACCTGTAATCCCAGTGCTTTAGGAGGCCAAAGTGGGTGGATGGCCTGAGCTCAGGAGTTTGAGATAGCCTGAGCAAGAGTGAGACCCCGTCTCTAAAACTAGCCAGGCCTTGTGGTGGGCACCTATAGTCCTAGCTACTTGGGAGCCTGAGGCAAGAGAATCGCTTGAGTCCCAAGAATTTGAGGTTGCTGTGAGCTATGACACCATGGCACTCTACCCCCAATGATGAAATAAGACTCTGTCTCTAAAATAAAATAAAATAAAATGACTTCTAATGCATTTGCTTATATATGTGCTGATGCAAATTTCATTTAGAATCCGACATTAAGAAAAAAATTTTATTTTAAAATATTCTTTTAATAAATAACCCTAAACTGCCTGTGAGTTCATGGAGGGTGGGAAACTTTGTATCATCTTTGTATCGTCAATGTATTAAAGTGCCTGTACATTGTAGGACTAAATAAAAGTTTGTTTCCACAAAAATAAATAAAATAAAATAAAATGAAGGTAGATGGACAAACGCATCTGAGAATTTAGTATACATTTGGTAATAATGTGTCTATATTAGAAAGGCTATCTGGATAAATGATGGAAGGTGATGTTTTACATTGTAATGCAAGTTAAATAGATTTTCCTATGCCTGGAATTTTCCAATGGAGGTAGATGATTTCTTAGAATAGGGATGAGTGGAAAGTTAGGGTATTTCTGAAGACCCACTAGTAAAATAGCAGTGTTTCTCTCTTGGAGATTGTTCCCTTTTTGATTCTCATGGATAATTTCCATCATTTGCAGGAGTTTAAGGAAAAAATTACATTTTTTCCCCAGCTATGTCCCTACTACGTTTTTCTGGTGCTGTTTATATGCTCATATTTTTAGTTGAAAAGATGGCTAAGATTGAATTACTGCTTAAATTTCTTTTTCCTTTCAAAGTTGTTTTTCCTTCAAGAAGTCTCTTTCTCACTGTCAAGGTTAAATGAAGTCCCCGTGGAAGGAAAGAACAAAAGAGGTTTGGAACGCTTTTCCATAACTTCTGAACCCAAATGACCTATTTCATGAGAACCCCTAGTAGGGTTAAGAGTTTTTCACATAAATCATTCTGGAAAAATATTGTTTTCCTTTGCTGTTAGGTTGACATGGCAAAAGAAATAATACTCATTCTGTAAACCATTGTTCTAGCGTATTATTTTTCAAAGCAGGGTGGCAGAAACCATGGGCATTTCTCTCTAAATGATACAAAATTGCATTTATATCATCCAATATTGCACATAGCAGACACTCAGTAGATGTTAGCTGAATTACACTGAATTCTAAGAATCTGCTAGTAATCTTAGGCTGCTTCTTTTCATCTTGCCTCGGTGAGCTGGAGAAGAGGCAATGAGACTTTAGCTCCTAGGCAAAAAGGCATGTGTTAGTTAGAAATCTCACTATTTGAAGTTGAAGATACCGGTTTCCGTTTTCTTTCTTTTCTTTCTTTCTTTTCTTTTCTTTTCTTTTTTTTTTTTTTGAGACAGAGTCTTATTCTGTCACCCTGGGCAGAGTACCATGGCATCATAGCTCACAGCAACCTCAAGCTCTTGGACTCAAATAATCCTCTCTTGCCTCAGTTTTTTTCTATATTTTAGTAGAGAAGGCGTCTCATTCTTGCTCTGGCTGATCTTAAACTCCCGAGCTCAAGCAATCTGCCCACCATGGAATTACAGGTGTGAGCCACCACACCTGGCCAAGATACCAGTTTCTTAAGGACACTTTATAGATGGAGGCTCTGAATCTATAAATATAGCCAGTTCTGTATGCAAACTTCCTAGTTACTATTTGTAATGTGACAGAATAAATGAGGTCCTTCCCATTCACACCCCACATGGAGAGAGAAGTGGGGATCAAAAAATTCTATAGTAGGCTTGGCACCGGTAGCACAGTGGTTATGGTGCTGGCCACATACACTGAGGCTGGCAGGTTCCAACCCAACCCAGGTCTGGTAAATGACAATGACAACTGCAACAAAAAATAGCTGGGTGTTGTGGCGGGTGCCTGTAGTCCCAGCTACTTGGGAGGCTGCGGCAAGAGAATCGCTTAAACCTAAGAGTTTGAGGTTGCTGTGAGCTGTGACACCACAGCACTTTACTGAGGGCAAAAAAGTGAGACTCTGTCTCAAAAAAAAAAAAAATTCTGTAGTAAGAGATAAACATTCTCAACTAATGAGGGACTTTTGCAAATAAGTAGGTCCAGGTAAGAAACATAAACTTCTTTACCACAATAATGCCAGAGTTTTAATAATAGGGTTAGGATAAGAACATATCAATATAGGAAGAAAAAAACATGCCTGTAGCCTGTAGTCTCTGCCACTCCCAAAGCTGAGTTAGGAGGATCACTGGTGCTCAGGAAGGAGTTGGAGGCCAGCCTGGACAACAGAGACCTTGTCGCCCTTTTTTTTTTTTTTAAGGCTGAAAAATATTTTGCTTCTAAGCTCCTGGCCTCCATTGCCTTTGGGAAAAGAGTCCTACTGGCCATGGGAAATATCTGTCCTTAAGTAATTCAGAGGGAAACTTGCCTCAGCCATCAGCCTTCACTGCCCAAGCATCTGATGTAGTTCCACTACAGGACAGGCCCACATGCCTCTCACTTCCCAGCTAGCTGCAGGGGGGCAGAATAAAGCTTCTTTTATTTTATTTTTTTGAGACAGAGTCTCAAGCTTTCACCCTGGTTAGAGTGCTGTGGTGTCATAGCTCACAGCAACCTCCAACTCTTGAGCTCAAGCCATCCTCTTGCCCCTCAGTTTTTTTGTTGTTTAGACAGAGTCTCATTGTGTCGCCCTCGTTAGAGTGCCATGGTGTCACAGCTCACAGCAACCTCCAGCTCTTGGGCTTAGGCGATTCTCCTGCCTCAGCCTCCCGAGTAGCTGGGACTACAGGCTCCCACCAAAACGCCCGGCTATTTTTTGTTGCACTTTGGCCGGGGCCAGGTTCAAACCTGCCACCCTTGGTATATGGGGCTGGCGCCCTACTCACTGAGCCACAGGCACCGCTCTTTCTAATTTTTTTTTTAGTAGACATGGGAGTCTCACTTTTGTTCAGGCCAGTCTCAAATTCGTGAGCTCGAGCAATCCATCCCCCTTGGCCTCCCACAGTGCTGGGATTACACGGCGCCCGGCCAGAAGTCTTCCCTTAACATCCACAGAGCCCAAGGCATTAATCTTCACTTACAAGAAGAGACAGCAGCAACTGGGACCACTGCCTTTTGTGGGGAGTGGGACAGAATGGGGCAGATTTCTGGGGCAAAGCTCTGGGGCTATTCGTTAGAAAGGGATCCTGGAGGATCTGAGGAGAGGCCCACAGGGGCTTGGGGGAGATAGAATGAGAGAGCCAAGTAGTGGCCACTTGGGACATCTCCCGAGGGGCTGCACTGCGGCCCTCCAGCCCTCCCACCTCCACCTTTCCTCATGTGGTAGTAGGAGCTGGTTACTCAGATGGGGCTGTAATTGTTGGTCCTTCTCCTCTGAGTGATTCTGCAATACTTACCTAAATGTGGGAGGAAAGTTTGGTTACTCCTTTATCCGTGTTGGGTGGGGATGGTGTTTGAACTTGGGAAAATGAGTGTGATTGGGAAAGAAATACAGTGGTCCCTTGGTGGACCTTTGCAGACATGAGTCTGAGGAATATTAAGGAGAAACTTACTGGCGCTGGGCCTCAAAATATGATGCCAAAAGCACTGGCCCCATGGTGTGCAGAGTCCTGGACCTGAAGGAGAGCTGAAGGCCTTAGACGCAAGGTCTGTCTGACCTTCTCCTGCCCTCCTGTCTCCTGTCCCTCTCTCTCTGCCCTGAAGGGCATTGTAGAAACCAGAATTCTTCTTCCCCAAAGCTGATCATAGATATTAGAACTGTCTCCCTCAAAGCAAGCCATAAAACCTGGAAAGGTCACTCTCTGACCTTTTATCTTCTCCTACAGGAGTCCTGCCCAGAGGAAGTAATGCTACTCGGAGGACCAAGGAGAATCTGAGCACACAAGTCTTGCTGGGCCCGCCTCAGTTTATTACCACTGCGTCACACTCTCATTGTCCAGTCTCGTCTCTACACACCCATCCATTTTCCCACAAACCTAAGCATAAAAATACCCTCTACTTCCCCTGGGTCTTTGAGTCTTCATTTCTGAAAGCTCCCATGTCACATAAAACTTTGTGAAATAAATTGGTTATGTTTTTCTCTCGCTAATCTGAGTTTTGTTACGGAAATGACGCATGTGATGAGTGATGAAAGAGTATTACACCTTTTGCCCCTACACGGGCCAGCAGGTGACTCTTAATCATGGGAGATGAGACACCCACTTTATCTTGATTCCACCTTGACTGCTAGCAAAGCCATCCACACAGCAGAACAGAAAGGCGTTCCTGGCACATTTGGGTCACAGGAGATTTAATTGTTTTTACTACAAAGCCTTTTAGTGTGGACTCTCGAAGCAGGGGGAAAATTACAGAACTGAGGGTTTTTTTCACAAATGGTACTTCAATGCCTGTAGATGGCAAACTGTATGTCAGGTTTTAGGGAAATTAATTATTTGGGGGTCTCGAGCCTTAAGGATCTCACAGTCTGCCAGGGAAGACAATCATGAAGACATTATTCCACTCAATGCAACTGCATAAAAGACTGAGAAATGAGACCATGTATGAAGGCATAAAATTGGTCTGCAAGATGGAGTCTGAGACGCTAAGCTGAAGCAGTCCAGTGACCCGGGCGGCTCAGCTCACATTCTTTCCCACACCGCCCTGTGATTATTTAGTTAAGGTCTCACCGTGGGTGTGAGGATGTTTGTCTCAGGAGACTTTGAGGAAGTTGTCATACATAGACAATAGGTGTGATATCGGTCGAGTAAAGGTTACTTTGATAATAGCATATTTGCTTTGATGATTCTCAGCTATTTTGTTACAGTGAAAAATTACCTTTGTGTTGTTTAAACATTTTGCATTGTTAGGACGGCAGACTACTTTAATGTTGTTTTCTGTCAGATAAAGTTAAAAATTTCTAGGTTTGTTTCTTGGTATTTCCATTCTAAAAGTTATTAGAATTGTAACTGAGGCAGAACGGAATTAAGAGGCTACTCTGGCCTTCTGAAAATACAGCTTGTATGGGCCTAACCCCCATCTCTGCATATTGACTGGACAGCGGCAGGTGGCCGGACCCTCTTCACCCAGTAACATTTTGTCCACCTAAGAGTTGGTAAGGATCTGAACAAATGCAGTGGGAGGAGGGAAGGAGTGGGATAAAGAGGCTGAGAGACATTTCTGAAGCAGAGTCAAACAGATTTCTCCAGCAATTGGACAGGTGGAATTGGGAGTGGAGTGTGGAATAAAAAGCTCTTGGGCTCCTGTTGGGTAATTCTCCTTTGTGTGTGCGTGGGCTACCAAGCAGTGTCATCATCACAGCTCACAGCACCACTGCAACTTTAAACACCCGGGCTCAAACTATCCTCCTGCCTCAACCTCCTGAGTGGCTGGAACTACAGGGGCATGTCACCACACTTGACTAGTTTTTCCATTTTTTGTAGAGACCAGTCTTTCTCTCTCTTAAGCTGAAGAACTCAAGCTGGTCTCGAACTGCTCAAGTGATCCACCTCGGGCTCCTGAAAATGCTAGGATTACAGGGTAGACCACCACACCCGGCCCTGTTGGGTAATTGTGACCTCACTTATTTACAAAAATAACAAAGTTGAAGCTTAAATGTCAATATTGTCCAAGTGAAAGGAAGGCCCGAGAAGGTGCTCTAACTTAGGTCATCCTCCGCTCTGTATCCACGCTCTTCATTCAACTGACGGTTGACCTATCTGAAACCTGGGGCTTTAGTGTGCGTTCCAAGGCAAACCACAGTGGGATGCACTTTTGTGGAGAGTGAAAGCTGCCCCTGGTTGTCAAACTCTTTACTTTCACAACCAAGCAAAAGACTTAGCACGGTTAGGGTGGGGCAAGGGTCAGGGAGAGACTGCAGTGGGGGCATCGGGGCTTTAAGTATTCTGTGTCATGAATGAGGGTGTTGTTTTGCCCTTTTGGACGAGTACAAGTGTGTGTTGGCGAGTTTGTAGATTCTGGCAGTCCTAGAAAGGGTGGGGCAGTGGACTCACCTCAGGGAAGGGAAGGGAACACAGAACAGAGGAAGAGTAACCTGTCCAACAGCAACAACAGATACACCATTTTCCTCTTGCAAAAAATGAAATGACCGTCAAGATGAGAAAGACACGTTCAATGGGACAGTGAAGTGATATGGCTTCCCAGTCAGGGTAGTGGTACTGTTCCCTAAGCTGAGGCAAGAGAATTGCTTAAGCCCTGTTCCCCAGATCTTGGGCTGGTTACTCAAGCTGTCTGAACTCTTAACAAGAAGCTGGCACACAGTAAGTGCTCAGTAAATATTAGTTTCTACTATTCTAAGTAATTTGGGGCAGGAAAGGGAAATCAGACTATTTTTCTAACCCTGAACAGGAAGCTAGAAAAATATAGCTTTCAAAAAAGCACTAAAATACAACTTTAAAACACAAGCAACAAAAGAAAATAAAAGATAAATCATATGTCATCAAAAGTAAAAACTTTGTGCTTCAAAAAACATCAGTAAGAAGGTGAAACCACAGGACGTGAGAAATATTTTGCAATTCAACAAGACTTGTATCTAAGATATGTAAAGAACTCTTACAATTCATGGCTCGGCGCCTGTGGCTCAAGCAGCTAAGGCGCCAGCCACGTATACCTGAGCTGGCGGGTTCGAATCCAGCGGAGGCAGGAGATTCGCTTGAGCCCAGAAATTGGAGGTTGCTGTGAGCTGTGATGCCACAACACTCTATCCAGGGTGACAGCTTCAGGTTCTGCCTCAAAAAAAAAAAGAACTCTTACAATTCAACTGTAAAAAAGATACCTTGCCCAATTTCAAAAATGGGTAAAGGACTTGAACAGACATTTCTCTAAAAAATAAGATATGTAAATGACCAATAAACAGATGAAAAGATGTTCAACATCCATAGCTATCATGGAAATGCAAATCAAAACCACAAGGAGACGTCCCTTCACACATACTAAGGTGGCTATAACCAAAAAAGCAACAAATAATAAGGGGCCAGGCCTGGTGGCTCACGCCTATAATCCTAGCACTCTGAGAGGCCAAGGTGGGTAGAGTGCTTGAGCTCACGAGACCAGCCTGAGCAACAGCAAGACCCCATCTCTACTAAAAATAGAAAAACTAGCCAGGGGCGGTGCCCGAAACTCAGTGGGTAGGGTACTGGCCATATACACCAAGGTTGGTGGGTTTGAACCCGGCACAGGCCAGCTAAACAACAATGACAACTGCAACAAGAACAACAACAACAAATAGCCGGGTGTTGTGGCAGGTGCCTGTAGTCCCAGCTATTTGGGAAGCTGAGGCAAGAGAATTGCTTAAGCCCAAGAGTTGGAGGTTGCTGTGAGCTGTAATGCCACAGCACTCTACCGAGGGCGACATAGTGAAACTCTGTCTCAAAAAAAAAAAAAAAAAGAAAGAAAGAAAGAAAAACTAGCTAAGTAATGGCAGGCACCTGTAGTCCCAGATACTTGGGAGGCTGAGGCAAGAGGATCGCTTGAGCCCAAGTGTTTGAAGTTGCTGTGAGCTATGATGCCACAGCACTCTACCCAGGGAAATAGAGTGAGACTCTGTCTCCAGAAAAAGAAAATAATAACAACAACAGATAATTAAAAGTGCTGGCAAAGATGTGAGAAATTGGAACTCTTACACACTGATGGTAGGAATGTAAAATGGTGCAGTTTGAAAAATACTTTGACAGTTCCTGAAAAGATTAAAGATACAGTTACTGTATGACCCAGAAATCCCACTTCTAGGAATATTCCTAAGAGAAATAGAAATAGATGTTCCCACAAACATTTGTGTATGCATTTTATACCTGTTTTATCCATCTCATGGTTTTTGGTCCCCAAGTGAATAGAAATTGGCAGAGATTTGAAAAAGAAGTTTATGAAGTCAAGGGCTTTATGTGGGTGGAGGGGTTTTTGCTCCAACAAAGGGAGACAGCTGGTTGGAGGCAACCGGACTGCCTCACCAAATAAAAGGGCTGGGAATGTATTCTTTTTTATTTTTATTTTTTATTTATTTATTTATTTTTGTAGAGATAGAGTCTCACTTTGTCGCCCTCGGTAGAGTGCCGTGTCATCACACAGCTCACAGCAACCTCCAACTCCTGGGCTTAAGCGATTCTCTTGCCTCAGCCTCCCCAGTACCTGGGACTATGGGCGCCCGGCCACAACGCCCGGCTATTTTTTTGTTTTGCAGTTCGGAAAGGCTGGGTTTGAACCCCCACCTTCGGTATATGGGGCCGGCGCCCTACTCGCTGAGCCACAGGCACCGCCCTATTCTTTTTTATTTTTTATTTCTGAGACAGAGATTCACTCTGTTGCCCTCGGTAGAGTGCCATGGTGTTCACAACTCACAGCAACTTCAAACTCTTGGTATCCTAAGTAGCTGGGACTCCAGGCGCCCGCCACAAGGTTAGGCTATTTTTTGATGCAGTTGTCATTGTTGTTTAGCTGGCTGGGGCTGGATTCGAACCCACCAACTTCGGTATATGTGGCTGGCACCATAATCACTGTGCTATGGGCGCCGAGCCAGGGTTGGGAATTTCTAAAGGGTAGAAAGCAGGAATTTGACACCAGCATTTAAATCAACATGGAAGCTCACGCCTGTAATCCTAACACTCTGGGAAGCTGAGGCAGATGGATTGCCTGAGTTCAGGAGTTGGAGACCAACTTGAGCCAGAGCCAGACTCTGTGTCTACTAAAAATAGAAAAACTAGGCTGGGCGCAGTGGCTCACGCCTGTAATCCTAACACTCTGGGAGGCCGAGGCAGGTGGACTGCCTGAGCTCATGAGTTTGAGACCAGCCTGAGCCAGAGCAAGACCCCCATCTTTAAAAAAAAAAAAAAAAATAGCCAGAAATTGTGGTGGGCACCTGTAGTCCCAGCTACTTGGGAGGCTGAGGCAAGAGAATTGCTTGAGCCCAAGTGTTGGAGGTGGCTGTGAGCTGTGACACCACAGCACTCTACTGAGGGTGACAAAGCGAGACTATCTCAAAAAGAAAAAAAATAGAAAAACGATTTTGGTGTTATGGCACATGCAGTTACTGTGAGTTATGATGCCGTGGCACTCTACCCAGCGCAATGGGGTGAGACTGCCTCAAAAAAAAAAAAAAATCATAGCATGTAGAGGTGGATTTTTGCAATTACCAAGAATAATTGGTAATTGCAAATTGGTAAAAATAATTGGTAATTCCTTAGCAGTTACCCATTTGTTGATCATGTTCCTTCATACATCATACGTTTCATTAGCATGTCAAATCCTCATCCTTAGGCATGATTTTTAACATTAAAAGTCTATGAGCGGTCAACTTCACCTTGGCAGTAACCAGTTTGTGCTGGCTTTGACTGGGGCCAGAGGATCCCTGCTCCAGTGGTTGCCACGTCCTATTAAAGAAGGCGGAACTGCCTTCTATTGAAGGTGGGTGTTAATCATTTTCAAAGCTTTTTTTCGGTGTAGTAAGCAAACTTTAGCTTTGGCTCATTGCTCAGGCAGGTGGTCAAAGTCCACCTCCTATACTAGCTAAGCTACATTACACACACAGCCCCCAAATGGAAACAAACTAAGTATCCATCAACTGCTGAACAGATAAAGAAAAAGTCAATGGAATATCATTTGGCAATAAAAAGAAACGAAATGCTGACATATTATCCAATATGAATGAACCTTGAAAATTTATACTTAGTGAAAAGACCTGATAGAGACCAGGAAAAACCAAAGTGCTTGGTTTCTCTCGCTCTTCACACACTATTCAACCCAGAACTTCTGACACCAGATGTGTGTGGGTCCCCCCCCCACACCAAGCAGCCCTCCCACTGACACAGCCTGGCTGTGTGATTTAACTCAGTTCTCACACTATCTAGAATTAGCATCAGATCCCACAGGTTAAAGGCTCACTCCCACAAAACTGCCCCCCCACTTCAGATCCCAATGGCAAGCCCTACATTGCGACCTGTACTTCTGACAAATCAGCTATGATTCAGAGTTCCCGTGACCCCCTTCTTTGTATTTGATTACTTCGTTTGAGTGGCTCACAGAACTCAGGAAATACTTTACTACAGATCCCCATTTATTATGAAGGATATTACAGATGAACAGAAAGGTGGAAGAGATACGTACTTAGGGCAAGGTATGGAAGAGGGGGCAGGCGTGGAGCTTCCATACTTTCCTCTACCACTGTCTAGGCACCTCCCCCTGACCAGCAGTTGGGAAGCCCTCCAAGTCCGCTGATAGAGGTTTCATTGCAAAGGCCAATGGATTACATCGTTGGCTATTGGTGATCAACATAAACTCAGCCCCCGGCCCTTCTCCAGAGGTTAGAGCTAAAAATTCAAATCCTCTTACCCGGTGGTTAGAGGCAACCAGACCCTATCCTGAGGCTACTCAGGAGCCCCCAACCACCAGTCATTTCATTAGCATACAAAAGACACTCCTGACTGTGTCCCCATCTTTAACTTAAAACATTTTCATTATCAAGGTCAATGTGCTAGAACTGAATTGTAACATTTTTAGGCACAGATGGAAAAAAATGTTATTGGCTCCTTGAAAATGTATGTGTGTGGCGAGGGGAACAGATCCACAAAAGCATGTCCGTACTTAAAACCAAGCTGTAGAGAT
>CAUYRH010110921.1:0-45499 GCA_963574655.1 Perodicticus potto | reverse complement strand
CACCAAATGGCTGTGCGTTGCCAGGTGCCCGCACTGCCAGGTGCCCGCACATCCACTCCGAAAATTCACACGGCGAAAGGTCCAGTACTCCCTCCCTCTCACCTGCTGACTGGGGAGTGATGAACTACGGGACCGTCACCGCTGCCATCTTCCCGCCAGTCTGCAAGTGCCTCTTGAAGACTGCATGTGAAATGCGGTGTGGCCATTTGGTCGTCAACTTGCCTGTGTGCCTGGCCTCAGCTTTCTTCATCCTCATGTTCCTGGTGTTTTTCTAGTGTGGGTTTTGGTCATACTAGGCAGTTGCAAAATGGCAGTTATTAGTACAGTGATAATGAGCAAACAAATGAATCCTCTTTTAAAACATCCTTAGGTTTTATCCAAACTCAGAGAAGTTGATGGTTTACTAGAAAATGTTGTTTAACCATAAGTCAAAATTGGGACTGGCCTGCCTGAGTTACAATAACGTTTTTATTTGTATTTAATTTCAGTGTGTGTTTGAAGCCTGGTATGTGAGTATCTGTGAGTTTGAGACAATTGAAGGAGATGGAACAAGGAAGGAGGTCACATACCAAAAGGCCATGGTTTCAGTTTAATTTTATATAATAATTTACTGAAAGAGAAACTGGTTCACATGATTTCTTTGGGTTTGAGTGGATCAGCAGCATTGGGTCAGCTGTGTCTTCTGCCGTATCTGCTAGGGAGGCAGGGCCACGGCACTGCAGCTATGCCTCTCCCTGGCCTGCTCCACAAGCTCTCCCCACCCTTGCAGAGCCCCTGGTGACCAGATGCATTCAGAATTGCCAAGAACACCAACTGTACTGGGAGAAGGAGGGACCTTATTTGATTTAAGCAGCAAAATAACTAGTTGAATCCAGCCTGTTTAACATGATGTTAAGTAAACCAATAGTGAGAGGTTAAAAATGAAACTTGGTGTTCGTTATTGAAACAAGTGAATTTCAGATGTAGTAACAAATATTAAAGAGCTGCAAATATTTAGAAAACCTGAAAATCTTTATGCTTTAGATGGTCCTCTGTTAACTTGGGGGAGATTGAGGCATAGTGAGAGTGAGTTACTTGATGTTTCATTGTGGATTAGTTTTGAACTTCCTGGTAGATCATAGGATCTTGGGATTTGAAGAGATCCTTGAGATGATCTGTTCTAAATTCCCACTTAATACAGGTATCCCGATTAACTCTGTTTAGAGGTGATGCCTAACAAGGAAGGCAGCCCTTTAAACACATCCATGGATGGAAAAGTCACATATAAAAAAAGCTCCCTTATTTTTTCTTTTTTTCTTCTTCTTCTTCCTTTTTTTTTTTTTTTTTTGAGACAGAGTTTCACTTGGTCCCCCTTGGTAGAGTGCTGTGGCATCTTAGATCACAGCAACCTCAAACTCTTGGGTTCAAGTGATCCTCATGCCTCAGCCTCCCAAGTAGCTGGGACTACAGGTGCCTGCCACAACACCGGGCTATTTTTTAGAGATGAGGTCTCGCTCTGGCTCAGGCTGGTCTCGAACCTGTGAGCTCGTCTTGAACCTGTGAGGCAATCCTCCCACCTCTGTCTCCCAGGTGCTGGGATTATGGACATGAGCCACTACGCCTCCCTCTTCTTGTTTTTAATGCCAGTGTAAAACGAAGTTTATTGAGGAAGAAAAAGGTAAGTTTACAGAGTAAGAGGGTTTCCAAAGCAAGATATGTTTGCCGTAAATGATGAATGGGCCTCCACTGTTGTGGCAACCGAAATTGAGCATCTTTTCATATGCTAAGGGACATTTGTATTTTCCCCCTGCAAACTGGCTGAATCATTCTCTATATTATGGCTGTTCCTTTTCCTGTAATGAAAGTGCAAATAATTTCTTCCTAGCTTATCATTTGTCTTTTTACTTTGCTTATAGCATTTTGTTTTGAGACAGAGTCTCACTCAGTCACCCTGGGTAGAGTGCTATGGTGTCATCACAGCTTATAGCAATCTCGAACTCCTGGTCTCAAGCAACTCTCCTGCCTCAGCATCCTAGTAACTGGGGCTACAGGCACCTCCCACAATGGGTGGCTAGTTTATTCTGTTTTGGGTAGAGATGGGGGTCTCGCTGTATTGCTTAGGCTGGTCTTAAACTCCTAAAGCTCCAGGAATCTACCTGCCTCAGCCTTCCAGATCACTAGAATTACAAGAGTGAGCCACTGTGCCCAAACTTATAGCATTATTTGCTATGTAAAAAGTCTTTGTAATTTATATAATCAAAAATTTCAATCTTTTTTTTCCTACCTCCTATATTTTAAGTCATAGAGATGTTTTCTCCATTCTCAAGTTATAGGGAATTCACCCATTCTTCTAGTACTTG
Source organism: Perodicticus potto (assembly GCA_963574655.1). NCBI lineage: Eukaryota > Metazoa > Chordata > Mammalia > Primates > Lorisidae > Perodicticus > Perodicticus potto. The sequence continues at coordinate 43,160 of CAUYRH010110921.1, read as the reverse complement.
TGTGGTTTCTTTTTTTTTAGGTCGTTCTCTGATCCATTTGGAATATATCCTGATACCTAGTGAGAAATAGATTCAGTTTCATTTTTTCCCTAAGTTTATCTTGCTGTCATTTACTGAAAGTTTGTCTTTTCCTCACTAAGATACTCCTTTTACTGTGCACTAAATTTCCATTTGCCTTTTATCTGTTTCTGGTTGGTCTGTGTTTTTATGCACTAATATGACATAACCTTAATTATAGAGGCTTTTGGCTGTGCTTCTAAAATTGTATTTTTTTATTTTTATTATTTAAAAAGTGTTTAAAAATATAGATTACTGTTTAACTTTAAAAGGTGCTAGCATACCCTGACACCAAAGTATTCTAGAGACTCAGGGTTAAAAGTCACCAGGCTTTCTAATAGTAACTAATAGTTTCTGAAGGAACACTTTCTAATACAGAGTCTGTGAAGAATAGGTAACTCATAGAAACTATTCTAGGTCATAACAGGCCAGGATAAAGGGATGGTGTTTGGCAAGGAAGAGAGTAAGAATGGTCTTTGAAACTTTGAAAACTTAGAGGACTTGTAACATGTAAGATTTGTCTGTAAAAAGTATATCATGCAGTTGTTATGTAAGTCTTCAGTAAATTCCTTCTCTGTCTTTTTCCTCCTCAGCACCATGTATGTGTTTGGTGGTTTCAACAGTCTCCTCCTCAGTGACATCCTGGTGTTCACCTCAGAACAGTGTGATGCACACCGGAGTGAAGTTGCTTGTTTAACAGCAGGACCTGGTGTCCGGTGTGTGTGGGACACAGAGCTGTCTCAGTGTATCTCCTGGGAGTTGACAAGTAAAGAACATGAAGAAAAGTTAAGATCAGAATGTTTTTCCAAAAGAAGTAAGTTATTTTCCTCTATTTAGAATTTAATGAACTTGAGATCGCATTTTATCTGAATTGTGGAGGAACTTAGCATATTACACTTTTTCTGTTCCCCTTATTTTGCAAAATTATTCAGTAATAACTTGAGCAAAGCCTTTTTGGGTATTTGAAAATTGGTTTGAAAACATCGTGGATGGGAACATGCCATGTGGCTCCTAGAAGCTGTCTTTGAATAATGGGGACATAACCTTATGCATGGACTTTGCATACCAACTTCAGAACCCAGGTGCAGTTACTCTGAAATGTAGTGCAGCATTTTTTTTTTTAATGATGGAAATGTTCTCTCTCTAGACTGCCCCAATGTGGTAACCACTAGCCACAAGAGGCTATCAAACATTTGAAATGTGGCTACTGTAACTGAGGAACTGAATTTTTAATTTTATTTAATTTTAAGTAAGAACCATGTGGCTAGTGGCTACCATATTGGATTACGCAGGTCTGATGTCAAGGATAAAAGAGGAGGGCCAACCCAGAAAAGCTGTGTTGTAGTGAATTGTTCTGATGGATGAGGGAGAGTGGCTGTCTTTGTAAAGTATTCTTCTCCAGCTCCTCTGGTTGGATACAAAGTGATAGTAGGGCTGACAATGGCTGAGGATGGTCCTGCCTGCTTAGCTTCTTGTCCTTTGGCTCTGACAAAGAGCACACTATGATACAGTGAAGTAATGTGTGAGAAGTTCTTAGAAAGTGACAGCAATGTTTCTACACAGTATTTGTTCACATCAATTTAAAGTATGTTGACTGAATTTTCTTAACAAGTAGGTTTGGTGTTGGTGATTAACATGAGCGTTATGATAGATAGAAGCAGTTTTCAGTCTCATGGGATGCTCCAAATTAAGTTATTCAGGAACAGAAATCTCAATAAGAACACTCAAGAAACCTTCCGAGTAAACAGAGATTATCAGAACCTAGTAGGATTAGTCATTGCCTTCTGAAAGGGACAAAATCAGTGAAATAGTTATTTTTTTATCCAAAGTATAAAGTTCAAATTAAATATGCAAGGAAATGGTACTAAATTGCCATAGGAGGTTGAATACGAACCCATTTGATGTCATCTATTCTGAGGTGTTGAGTACCTGTTTCACTCTGCTTTCTGGGTGGGCCAAATCCTTGGGATGATGACCGTGGCAGGAAGAGCAGCCTAGGGAGCAGCCTGCTGGGGTCTTGGTGAGAGTGGGCCTTGCCTTGTCCTGTGTTCCACCATGTGACCTGTCCATGAGATGGGTCACTAGATGTGACAACATGGTTGAGCAGCCTCTCTTTTCTAGAGATGCAGCGGGTCTATAGTAGCCCAGTAGTTCTCAAACTTGCACTCGAGTTTACATATGAGTAAACAAAATGCAGCTTAGCCTAATGTTTCATGTGGGATTCTAGGGTGCTTTCTACTTCCTATGCCCAACTTAGCCTTGTATTTTTAACTAGGAGGAGTGGCTTGGCCTCCTACATTACTTTGGCTCTTGGGCAACTTCAGGCATTCATTCTATTACTAGTAGATTTATTTCTTGTGAAGAAAAGTATTCAAAGAACCAGACCTTCTATCATATTTTACAGTTGTTTAATTAACCACTCTTTGTTTTCTGCTTTCCGTGTACTTTTGGGGGGTATAAAACAGTATTTCTCTAGATTGTTTATTTCTATATCTTATTTTAACCTGCACACGTCAGTATATTTTCCTGCCAGTTTTGCTCTTCATTTTACTTTCCAACCATTGTTACTTTTTTTTCAACCCAGTTTCAGATTGTGCCTAACCAAAGCTGTCACAATTGATGAGTTTTTCTTCTCTTTATAGCTCTTGACCATGACAGATGTGACCAGCACACAGATTGTTACAGCTGCACAGCCAACACCAACGACTGCCACTGGTGCAATGATCATTGTGTCCCTATGAACCACAGCTGCACTGAAGGCCAGGTCAGGGGCCATTTCTCAAGGATTCTGAGGATAGAAAAATCCTATTTGAGTATAGGTTTAGGTTATAGTGTCTATGATATAAATAATGGCCCAGAGTTATTTTTAAAATGGATGTAGATTTGAATTTTTTTATTGCTGAGGTTTTTTATAGGAAGGAGATGCTCTATGCATGCTAATTCCAAGGGTCTTGCTAGCCATAGGGACTATGTATATGGTAGTTTAGGAGAAGATAGGGCTGCTGTTTCTGGGCATGGCTGTGCCTAAGTAGTGGATCCTTGGTTTGAGGTTTGTGATGGCAACTTCACTCTACCTGTACAAGGGTAGGTAACAAGTTAGGGCTTGAGACTGAGAGTAAATCATGTGTGTGGCCACTTTTATTGAACTGTATAAATGATCGGCTTCTGCAAAATCTCCTAGTTTTCTGTTATATCTTGGTTTTACATAACTTCACTGTTTACCATATATAATTTTTAAATTTTGGTTTAATAAAAGACTAAAAAAATTAGATGGCCCAGATTTTATAGTTTTTGACAACTTATAAGACATTTTTGTCAGCCTAATGCAGAAGTATCCAACCTGCAGCCCCTAGGCCGCATGCTGATTCTAAGAGGACTTTTTTGCTTATCTGTGGTGTCAGATATAACAAAAAATATGCACAGACCTTTTTTTTGCTAATCATTTTTCATTAGTGTTTGTGTATTTAATGTGTGACCCAAGACAACTCTTATTCTTCCAATGTGTGGTGGAGGAAGAAAAAAGGGTAGATGCCCCTGACCCTAATGCAATTTGTAAAGTAGAGGGGCATTTGAAAAGCAAATAGATAAGCGCAGTGAAGCACGATGTCTAAGAGTAGGCTGCTTCCCTGCCGGTTAAAGCATGTCCTTGAGCAGAATCATTTACTGCAGAGTTTCCACTGCAGTGCTGCTTCATCTGTATCATGTATATCTGTCTGCCTGTCTGTTTACTTACAGTTTACTTCCCCGATTTGATTTTGTTGTCTTTAGTATTGGCCCTCATCATAGGTTCTCTCTATGGATATAAGAGAAAAGCTTTTGTCTACTGTATTCTAGATCTCCATTTCCAAGTACGACAGTTGCCCCAAGGATAACCCCATGTACTATTGTAATAAGAAGACCAGCTGCAGGAGCTGTGCCCTGGATCAGAACTGCCAGTGGGAGCCCCGGAATCAAGAGTGCATCGCTCTGCCTGGTAGGCCTTGCAGGGACATCTTGGTGTGTGTGGCTCTAGAACTTCTTCCCCATTTCCCAATATTGGGTAGCCTAGGTTGAACCTAGCACAGGGGAAAAGCTACTTCTATCCATTCACTTTTCATACCAATATATTTTTTTAATGTCTTAAATTTTTATTTCAGATTAATATGAGGGTACAAATGATTACGTTACATTGTTTATGTCTGTTGGGTAAGAGTGTAGGTGAGCTTTTCACCCAGAAGGTGTGCCAAACACCCTTATATTGTGCCTGTTAAGTGAGAATTCATGCCAGTATTATGATTATTATTGTTTTAAACTAAAATACATCTCTTAAATACTTACACTTACTATCCTTTAAAATAAAGTATATTCTCTTGCTCTGGAGAATCAAGTGGCTTCCTATCACTAAGCCTGCTCCACTTCCCCTCCCCTACCTCTGTGTTAACCTGGGATCTGTGCTACCACAGCAGTCTCCACCGTCAGCGTTGCTGGTAGTAAGAGTATTTCTTATTGACCATTGGGATTTGGTTGTTGGCACCTGCTCAGGGACCTTCTCTAAGGGGAATGAGAGAGACTGTCAGCAGCACTTTTGGTGACCTGCAGCCCTGAGTACCTCAATATATAACACTTCTGAAGTTTGGGGTAATGAGCCTGGGGCCTGAGGCCAGCCAGCCATGCCTAAACACCTATGATATGTTTGCTCACATATTTGCTCAACCAGGATGTCCAAGAGGGGAAACTTCTGTGATTCTCTGCAATATCTGAGATGTATACAGGGAAGTTGGGCTGGACCAGACCCCTTTTGAATGTCCTTTGGAAGCACTTCATTCAGCTTGCAGGATGAGCTTTTTGTTCTCTAATTGTATCTCAAACTTTAATGTATAGTAAAATACCTGAGCTTTTAATAAAAAGTTCAGGTCTGTAGAGAGAGAAAGAAGGAGGGAGGGGTGGGGAAAGGAAGAGCAGAGAGAGGGAAGGAACGAGGGGGTGGGGTCTTGGTGTGTGCCATACCTCTGGGGGGCAATACATGATTGTAAGAGGGTCTTTACCTAACAAATGCAATCAACGTAACCTGGTTTCTTTTACCCTCAATGAATCCCAGCAATAAATTAAAAAAAAAAAAAAAAGTACAGGTCTGGTGTGGGGGCCTGGAGTCTGTGTTTTAACTAGTTGCTGATGCTTTACTTTGGGGAGCAAATCTTTTATTTGCTCTTAAATGATCTCTTTCCCATGGTGCCTTCCATATATCTCAGTAACTGTTACTGTTAATGACTGTCAGTGTTGATGGAGTCTCAGGGAACTTTGGGTCTGGTGAAGTTGCTTTGCTTATTCATGTCTTCCAGTAAACATGTGTCGCTTCTCCTTGTGTGGGCTGAGGATGATCACCAGTAGCAGGTTACAAGCCTGCCTGTGTGCTGCAGTCATATCACTTTGATGTTTTCCCAAGAACAATCTTCCCACCTCATTTTTGGGATGCTTTGTGTATTTGATTGTACTTTCCCCCTGATGATAAGGAAACAGTGCAGCTTTTGGAGATTGTGGATTTGTTCATTTTTCAACTCATTTCTAGTCTTGCAGTATTCTACCCCACTCTTCCAATATGCATATTCATTTGTTTGCCCTTCACTTAAGATTTTAGTCTTCTTTCTTCTTGTCCTTTAAAAGGCAGTCTAACGTTGGCATCAAACTCGTGTTTTCTTCTAAGACATAGGAGAGGTGTCTTCAGAATATGCTGTTGTGATCCAGGAGATATGGCTGTGTTCTGTGTTCGGTCCTTAGCAATGTGTCTGATACCCTTACCACAATCCTAATGAAGTTCCTGGGAATTCAAATCACAAAGATCACTTAGGTGTTCAGTAATTTGAGTTAGTAATTTAGTAGTTTTATATGATTTCTAAATTTTTTTTTCTTTTTCTCCTTTACAAAAGAAAATATCTGTGGCATTGGCTGGCATTTGGTTGGAAACTCGTGTTTGAAAATTACTACTGCCAAGGAGAGCTATGACAATGCTAAATTGTCCTGTAGGAACCACAATGCCTTTTTGGCTTCTCTTACAACCCAGAAGAAGGTAGAATTTGTCCTTAAGCAGCTGCGAATAATGCAGTCATCACAGAGCATGGTGAGTTAAAATCATCAGAACTTAAGTTTCTAGTATCCAACTTTCTGCTGAGGGCATGACTGCAGCTTGCATGAAGAAGGCTGTGGATATAGGTGATGTGCTTAGCAAGAGGAAGAGTGCTAGTATATACAGTCTAAGTAGACTGCGGAGCTGTAGTCTCAGAATTTCTTCCTTTAATGCCTTTTTTCTTATCTTGAAATTGTTAATACTTTGTGTATTTTTATTAGTCACATCTATTAAATTATAAGGTCTTCAAATAATTATATATGGGATAGTAATCTATTTGTATGTACATACTCTGACATCAGCAGATGATTTCATACATGTTTGATCTCTATAGAGTTTGCTGGGGGGAAAGGAGAGGTCACTAGTAATTAGCCAGGTTGTATTAAGCTACCTGAGTTCCTTGGATTAAGGTATAATTAGAGTGCATAGTACTGCAGAGTCACAACTAAGAAGTGTACATGCATTCAGATCTTTCTAAGACCCAACCTGCCCAAAAGAAGACACCACCTTCTTGGCAAGAGTTTCTAGCTCGTAAGGGCTCAAGTTCCCTTTTTGTCCACCCAGTGCCGTCAGGTAGCTTGTAGATGGTATTCTATAATGTCATTTTTAGTCCAGAGTCCAAACTGTGATCCTACCCGTAGTTAAATAGATGCTCTTAGAATAGAGCTCGTTTAGCAGCGTTGGCCATGGTGCAGTACAGTTTGGTGGAAATGTTTTTGTCAAGCAGAGAGGAGTGGGTGCAGCCTTCTTCAAGTGAAGGTATGGGTAAGATGGCCTGGGTCCTAATATGTGTGGCCTCTGCATACCACCTGAGGGGCCCTTCTGAGACTGTTCGAAGGTGCCCTGTATTGCTTTTCTCTTGTTAGTCTTTTTCTTCCAGGGCAACTTTGATGTGGTGTGGACACTCAAACATTGATAACACTATCTTAGTGTGCTTACCTGAGGGGATGTTGTGGCTACACTTGGTATTTTATTATATTTTGATAGCTTTTCCAAATTTCATAATCTTCATTGGAGACTGTATTGTTTTTCTTCTTTTTCTCACCCACAAATATGGGCCTCTCCTGGTGCTCTGTCTTTGGGTGTCAGCTGACCTTACCATAGTCCTTCAGTCCCTCAGGAAATGGCTGAATGGCTCATAGCTTTGCCCATTACCCTGGTATCTCTACCAGTAAATGGAATCTACATCTCTGAAAAAATTCCTGATTAGAAGGTTTCAACCATCCCAACTGGCCCCAGATAGACCTCTGGCCCTTCTTCTCTGCTCGTCAGGTTTTTCGCTCTAAAAAGTTCAGAACAGTCTAATCTTCTAACCACCTTTATAGGATAGAAATTCACAATCTTATGATAAGACCGATAGATGAGAGACAACCAAAGGGTAATATGCTTCCACAGCTATACCTCTAGATGTAGCCCAGTCTGTAGAGCCCGGATTTGTATGGAAAAACAGGAATGAGCATCCAACCTAGCCTTAAGATAGCTGGTAGTGAGCTGGGAAGAGGTAACCTCTGAACATAAAAAGAAGTGAATTGGGAAGGTAAAGAGAAAAGAGCTTCTTGTGCATTAGTGCACCCATATGTGAAGATATAAAGATTGAGAGAGAAGGGCTCACTGAGTGAACTGCAGGTAAGTTTGTATTGCTGGCTGCAGGCTAGATGGGAAGGATTTACTGTAGCTGGGCCTTGAGAAGGAACCAACGCCAAATCCAAAAAGGCCTTAGCTACAGTTCTATTAGGGTTTGAAATTTATTGTGAAGGCCTCTTTAGCAAATAGGAATTATTGAAGGGCTTTTTCAAAGTATTAATTTTAATTATCCTTCTGTCTTTAAAAAATAATACATATTTCAAAGGAAATTTAGAAAATACTAACAAAGATATAAAAATATCACTCATTATTATAACTAAAAATAACTACTTTTGGCTGTATTTATTTATTTTTAATTTTTTAATAGGCATGTGTATTTTTGCCTCTGAAAAATGGAAATACAATGTACATTTTGTTTTATAACTGCCGAAGTCAAGAATATCTTTCATTTCTGGGATAAACTTTATACTTTGATTTTTCAAAACGTTTTTTAAAACTCAGTATCCCTAATCTAAAATCCAAAGTACTCTAATGAGCATTTTCTTTAAACATCATGTCAGCACTCAGAAAGTTAATGGTTTTGTCGAACATTTTGGAGTTTTGAATTAGGGATATTCAATCTGTATGTATATACGATGGAATATTACTCAGCCTTAAAAGGTAAGAAGGAAATCCTGTCATTTGACAAAATGGGTAAACCTAGAAGACATTATGAATTTTTTTTTTTTTTTGGAGATAGAGTCTCACTTTGTCACCCTCGGTCATGGTGTCATAACTCATAGCAACCTTAAAATCTTGAGCTCAAGTGATTGTCTTGCCTCAGCCTCCCAAGTAACTGGGACTACAGGCACCCACCTTAATGCCTGGCTGTTTTTTTTAGAGACAGGGTCTTACTCTTGCTCTGGCTGGTCTCAAACTCTGGAGCTCAAGTGATCTACCTGCCTCAGCCTCCCAGAGTGCTAGGATTACAGGCATGAGCTACTACGCCCAGCCTAAAACATTATGATTATGCCAAGTGAAATAAACCTGGTTCAGAAAGATAAATACCACATGATCTAATTTGTATGTGGACTCTAAAGAAGTCTTAATTCATAGAAGCAGAAAGTAGAATGGTAGTTGCTATGGGTTTAAGGAGTGGGTGGAAATGGAGAGATGGAGGGTACTGCAACTTTGTACCCTATGAACAATACACAGAATGAATAAGTTCTGGAGATCTAATGTACAGCATAGTGACTATAGTCAAGAATGCTGTATTGTGTTCCTGAAATTTGCTGAGTGTTGATTTTTAATGTTCTCAACACCCCACCCCCTACCCCCCCAAAACACACACATGTAGTTATGTGAGGTGATAGATATGTTAATTAGGTTGTTTGTGGTAATCATTTCACAGTGTATACATATATCAAAGCATCGCATTGTATAGCTAAATAAATATGGTTTTTGTAAGTTATACCTCAGTAAAACTGGGGAGAACAATTTAGTACCAAGCAGTACCCCGGGGCTGAAGGTGGGAAACTTCAATCACCTGAATTGGCCAGAGACCCCAAATAGACTTAGTTAATGATCAGAGGGTAGGCATATGACCAGCATTTCATAAATATTGCCAAGATGATCTCATGTATGAATGGACATTTAAACCATATTTGGGAGTGACCAGACTTCATAGTATTTGTTATAGGATATAGAACCTTCAGAACTTGATTATTATTTTACTGTTAGTCTCCGTGAAATTTTTGATATGTTTTTTCTCTGAGCTATATTTCTGTTCTTTGTAAAATGGTCACATGGGAGTGATGATATATCCTAATCTGCCATGATTGAGTCAGAACATAGGGAGGTTTTCCTGCATCTGTGGGGTATGCTTTAGTGTTTTTATCTAAAAACCTTCTTTGATCAAGATACTGGTTTATTCATAGTTGTTCCTGTTTTGCCTATAGTCCAAGCTCACCTTAACTCCATGGGTTGGTCTTCGGAAGATCAATGTGTCCTATTGGTGCTGGGAAGATATGTCTCCATTTACAAATAGTTTAATACAGTGGATGCCATCTGAGCCCAGTGATGCTGGATTCTGTGGCTTCTTGTCAGAACCCAGTACTTGGGGACTGAAGGCAGCAATCTGTATCAACGCACTCAATGGTAGTGTCTGTGAAAGGCCTGGTAAGTGCAAAGGTGAATCAGGTGCTACTGGAAATTTATTGAGAGAGAAACCAAGGGAGGTATAATTCAGTGAAGCATTCGGGATTCAAAAAGGCTGGACATCTCCTTTACAGAAGTTTACAAATCATATTTTGTGTGTAAATATGCATAAAATACTCATGACATCATATGGAGTATTGATTTCAAGCATATGAAGCAGAGTATAACCCAGAATTTTAGAAGCAGAGGGAAATAGTCTGTTTAGGTTATTGAGGTAGGTTGTAAACCCCTGCAGTTCATCTTGAGTTCCCAGCTTCTAAGGGGCTTAGCTCTCTACTTTTAGAGAATCTTTCTCTATGGAAAGATTCACTTGTTCCTGCATCTTTGTTCTTAATGTCCTTTGAAAAGAAAATCCATTTTTGCCCCAAGTGTGTAAATACACTTGACTAAACAATACATGATGATTCTAATGTTTTCTATTTTGTCCTTAATTTAGTATAGGCCCTGAATTGGTTTCATGACCCATGAAAGGGTCACAACTCACATTTGAAAAGTTTGCCATGAAGGAAGCTCTAAGTGTCTCTCTGTTGTGTTTAATTTCCAGCAAACCACAGTGCCAAACAGTGCCGGACGCCATGTGCCTTGAGGACGGCGTGTGGGGAGTGCACAAGCGGCAGCTCTGAGTGCATGTGGTGCAGCAACATGAAGCAGTGTGTGGACTCCAATGCCTATGTGGCCTCCTTCCCTTTTGGCCAGTGTATGGAGTGGTATACAATGAGCAGCTGCCCCCGTAAGTGAAAAAGTGAGCTCTAAGCATTCACATATGCCCTGTGTCTGGGCACCAACTCTGTCATAGGGGTTGTGAGCCTCTGAACATTTTAGAAATAAGATTGGACTTGACCTTTTGTTCAAGTTTTTCCAGAGATTACCATTGAGATAGTCCAGACTGGTGAGAACTTCATACAGAATCAGGCACATGAACACAAAAGTAAATAAATGTAGGGTAGATCTCAAGAGTACAGAAATAACTTGCCCAGCTTCACTGTCATATTATTCAGTCCATGTCTCCATATTGTAATCTCCTAATTGGTACAGTAAATTCTTCTAGTAGACAGCCTCTAAGGCCTCTTCTGCCTCTTAACATTCTGGGATTTGGCGGGAAGGGTCCCTATTACGTGTTGGGCAAAATATTGGACTCTTTAAATTTATTATCTCACTTAAATAATCATAATAGAATAGTAATTTTGACACAAAAGTTGAATAGTCGATTACAGAAAAACGTAATTTATATACAATAAATTCAAATTCAGATTTTCGGCTCGGCGCCTGTGGCTCAACGGGCTAAGGCGCCAGCCACGTACACCTGAGCTGGTGGGTTCGAATCCAGCCCGGGCCCGCCAAACAACAATGGTGGCTGCAACCTAAAAATGTCCGGGCGTTGTGGCGGGCGCCTGTAGTCCCAGCTACTTGGGAAGCAGAGGCAGGAGACTTGCTTGAGCCCAGGAATTGGAGGTTGCTGTGAGCTGTAATGCCACAGCACTCTATCCAGGGTGACAGCTTGAGGCTCTGTCTCAAAAAAAGAAAAAAAGCAAATTCAGATTTTCTTGTGGTAGTAAATGCAACTTCTTTTTTTCCTAATAGCTGAAAATTGTTCAGGCTACTGTACCTGTAGTCATTGCTTGGAGCAACCAGGCTGTGGCTGGTGTACTGATCCCAGCAATACTGGCAAAGGGAAATGCATAGAAGGTTCTTACAAAGGACCCGTGAAGATGCCTTCACAGGCCCCTACAGGAAATTTCTATCCACAGCCTCTTCTTAATTCCAGCATGTGTCTGGAGGACAGCAGGTACAACTGGTCTTTCATTCATTGTCCAGGTAAGATGTCTTGTATATCCAAGTTTACATTTACTACCTATTTACAAAGAATAAAACCTTGAAAGCTACGTTGTTTATGTGTAACTCACTCCTATTGATTGATACAGGGAGGAACAGACCAGGAGCTGGCCCAAAGCCTGAGCCTGGACCTACTGGGGGTGGGAGTGGGTTCCTAAGACACCAACTCTTGAGAAATTGGCCTTTGATTCAGACTTGAAGCAACTACTTGGGAATGTGGTTGTGGGTTTCTGGAATGGTTAGGAGACTACCAAGAGATTAGGGGGCAAGACTTCTCCAAAATCCTGTCAGACAGTGCCATTGACAATAGGGCTCTTTATGAGGACTTCTTTATGGGAAAGGCCACTGTAAACAAAGGTGAAAGGCAAGAGACTGGGAGAAAGTATCTGCAAAGTATGTAACTACTGATTATCATGTAAATCCCTGCTCTCCAGAAAAAATAGCTACGTGTCAACCCAACAGAAAAAGTGAGTAAGGGATGTAAAGAAGCCATTCTTAGAAAGGAGATAGAACAAGAAAACCCAAAATACCATGAGAGACCAGTTTTTTATCTGCTAAACTGGCTTAAATTTTCTGCATTTTTTTTTTCCTCTAAGATTTGGGAGATCTATAATTCTGTTTCTAATCTACTAGGGATTAACTTCTTAATGAAGTATTTAAATCTGTGCTTTTCCATTAATACCAAGAATATATCAGGTGAAGTGATAATTCACAGAATGGGAGAAAATAATTTACAAATCGTGTATCTGATAAAGAGTCTAATATACAAAATGTATAACTCTTTAAAATCAACAATGAAAAGACATGCCAATTAAGAAATGGATAAAGGATTTAAATAATCATAACTCCAAAGAAGAAATACAAATGGCCTGTAAGCACATGAAAAGATGCTCAGTATCATTTATCATTAAAGAAATACAAGTTAAAACCTCAAGACAGGCTGGGAGCAGTGGCTCACAACACTTAGAATTCTGCCTCTCTGGAAGGCTAAGGCAGGAGACTCTCCTGAGCTCAGGAGTTTGAGACCAGCCTGAGTAAGAGCAAGATCCTGTCTCTACTAAAAATAGAAAAATTAGCTGGATGTCATGGCAGGCTTCTGTAGTCCCAGCTGCTTGGGAGACTGAGGCAGGAACATCACTTGAGCCCAGGAGTTCGAAGTTGCTGTGAGCTAGGCTGATGCCATAGTATTCTAACCTGGGCAACACAGTGAGACTCTGTTTCAAAAAATGAAACAAAAACCACAGGGAGATACCACTTCAAACCCCCTGAAATAGTTCTAATAAAAAAAATATATAATAACAGGTATTGACAAAGATGTAGAGAAAGTGGAACCCTCATACATGCTGGTAGAATTACTTAATGGTGTAGCTACTTTGGAAAGTAGTTTGGCAATTCCTCAATAATTTAAATATGGATTTATCATATGGCTTAGCATTTCCACTCTGAGGTACATACACAAGAGAACTGGATGCATATTCACTCAGAAACTTGTACATGAATGCTCTTAGCAACATTATTCATAATAAGCAAAAATGAAAACAACCCAAATATCTGCCAGCTGGCAAATGGATAAATAAAATGGGAGTTTATCCATATGATTTAATACTAGTTGGCAATAAAAAGAAATGAAGTACTCACATTCTATGAAATGGGCGGCCCTCAAAAATATGCTATGTAAAAGAAGCCAGGTGCAAAAGATTATATATTTTATGATACCATTTATATGAAATGCCAAAAAAGGCAAATATATAGAGGCAGAAAGTAGATATTTAGTGGTTTCCTAAGCCTCAGAATAGAAAAGAAGAATAATAGACTTGAGATTTTCCAAAGGAGCTGCACCATTGTATATTCTCACCAACAATGTATGAAGGTTCAAATTTCTCCATGTTCTTACAACACTTGGTATTATCCATCTTTTTAGTAGGTGTGTTTAGTAGGTCTGTTCTAGAAGGTGAAAAGTGTCATTGTAGTTTTGCTTTGCATTTCCCTAATGACTAGTAAAGTTGAGCATCTTATTAGCCTTTTGTGTGTCTTCTTTGGAGAAATAACAATTATTTGTCCATTTTTAAATTGTATTGTCTTTTCATTATTGAACTGTAAGAGTCCTTTATGAATTCTGGATATACGTCTCTTACTGGATGTATCTTTTGCAAATATTTTCTCCCATTCTGTGGGTTTCCTAATGGTGTCTTTTGAAATCAAAAGTTTTAGACTTCAGTTAACTCCAATGTATCAGTGTTTCTATCCCATGTGATTTTTGGTATTGTATCTAAGAAATCAGTGCCTAACTAACTCAAGATCACAAAGAGTGTTACTCCTGTGTTTTCTCTGAAGCTCTATATAGACTTATCTCTTATGTTAAATCTTTGCTCCCTTTTGAATTAATTTTATGTATGTATAAGGTAGATCTTCACTGTTTTTGCTTGTGGACATGGTTCCTGCACTATTTGTTGAAGAGATTGTTTTTCTTGCCATTGATTTTCCTTGGCACCTTTGTTGAAAGTCAGTTGACTGTGAATTAAGGTCTCATTTTCAGACTCCCAGTTCTGTGCCATAGATGTGTATATTTTTCCTTAATGGTAAGTATCACAGTTTTAATTACTATAGCTTTGCAATAGGTTTCAAAATTAGGAACTCTAAGTCCTTCAATTTTGTTCTCATTTTTTATTCTGAGTTTTTTGCATTTCCATATAAATTTTAGAATGAGCTTATCAGTTTTTAAAGCGACAACAACAACAACAACAACAAAAATCCAGCTGATTTGATAGAAATTGTGTTAAGTCTCTTGACCAATTTGGGGTATATTACCATCTTAACAATAGTAAACTTTCCAGTCCTTGAACCTGGAATGTCCATATATTTACCTCTTTACTTTCCTTCAGCAATGCTTTATATTCAATGTACATGTTCTGCTTTTACTTTGTAAAATTTATCATGTAAGGTATTTTATTATTCTTCATGCTATTATAAGTGGAATTGTAAACTTAATTTTATTTTCTGATTGGTCATCACTAGATTGTAGAAATACAGTTGGTGTGTGTATGTTGATCTTATATCACGCAACCTTGATAAACTCATTTATTATTTCTACTCTATTATCCTTTACTGGATTTTGTTTGTTTGTTTGTTTGCAGCCGTTATTGTTGTTTGGCGGGCCCGGGCTGGATTTGAACCCGCTAGCTCAGGTGTACGTGGCTGGCGCCACAGCCCGCTGAGCCACAGGTGCCAAGCCGGATTTTTTTTTTTTTAATTGATAAAGGGCATCTAGTCATGTTGGCAGTCCTTTACGTCTCCTAATTTAGGGTACAGGTGTCACAGTTCTCCTTTTTTTGTAATATTGGCCCGATCTGCTTTAATTTCTGGAAATTCTTGATTACTTCTAAAGTATCTCTCAGTACTTCTAAAAGCACTTTTTCCTTTTATTCCATACTTCTGTTGATTTATCCTTGTTTTTACATTTCTTCTGTAATTCCAGTGGGATTTTGAAGGGAGGTGAATGAGAAGTGTTTTCTCAATCTTTTAATCTTGAGCTAGAATACAGATTTTTTTTGTAAATGATGTTAGGAATTACATTTTCTTTTTTCTTTTTTTTTTTTGCAGTTTTTGGCTGGGGCGGGTTTGAACCCACCACCTCTTGTTATATGGGGCTGGCGCCCTACTCCTTTGAGCCACAGGTGCCATCCAGGAATTACATTTTTTATGTGTGTTATACTTACCCTTTGCCCCATATAGTTGCTCATCTTCACAGGAGCAAATGAATATCCCACACATCTTAAGTAACTTTTGTGCACTCATGACTGGTGCAATCATTTTAAGTTTTACAACTCAGATATCTATAGGGATGGGGTGGATAATAGGTGGATAAACAGAACAGGTCCAAGACTATGGAAAGTTGCCAAGATGTTGAAAAACTGTTATCACACTGACCAATCAAGACTGGTCTACAAATTCAGAGATTTTGTTTATAGTGATGCAGGCTGTGTGCTATGTGAATGCCCACCCCCAGCCCTCTCCGAATTCTGCAATATACAACCTATGCATCTATCCTGAGTAGTCCTGAGAATCCCAATTTGTATATGTCTTCTTAGTTGTAAAGTCCGTATCCATCAGGAATCTTAGTAATCCTACTTATGGAAATGTTTATGTATAAAGATGGTTACCTTTCTAATGAAAAATTTAAAGCAAATTAAATATTAGAATATATGGTTAAATAACTTACAATTCACAGAAATCATTCTTCCATTTAAAGTTTTATTTGCGATACATGAAATAATGTGATAAAATAATTGTGATCTAAGTTAATATTCAATTTTGAATTTTTAACTTAGATCACAACTATTTTATCAATAAAAATTCAAAATTGAATATTAACATGAGCACAGTTGTGTAAAACTGTATAGAAAAATACTGGAAGAAAAGATACCAAATGTTAACCATGGTCGCTGGGTAATGGGATTATATCTGGTTTCCCCCATCCTTATATTTTTCATAGGATAACATTTTTTTTTTCAAATAAATCGTCAGTGAGCATATTTTTTTATAATTAATAACAACAAAATTATTTTTTAATATTGCTATGGGCTATCACCTTGCCGTGATATGTTTCTGATTTTCCTGAACTAGCTCTTTTTTGGTATTTTTCTCAAGCTAGTTTTTACTGGGCCAGTTTTGATGATTTTATATTTGGAGGCAGTAGGATGTTAAACAGTTGTTGCATTTACCCCACACAGTTCTACCGTGGGACAGGCCCCTTGACATTCTCTGTTTTCCAGCCTGCCAGTGCAATGGCCACAGCAAATGCATTAATCAGAGCATCTGTGAGAAGTGTGAAAACCTGACCACAGGCAAGCACTGTGAGACCTGCATATCTGGCTTCTATGGTGATCCCACCAACGGAGGGAAATGTCAGCGTAAGTTAAATTGATCAGGATTATTGATGGCAAATCAATTACTTGAATATCTAGGAGGAGAAAAGCCACTTTGTTTTAGCTACTATAGTTCTTATTAAGTCATACTTGTCAGGGGCTCAGCTGAGCTGAGAGAGGAAGCTGAGCTTCCAGGTACTGGAGTAGCTGGTTAAAGCAAAAAACTGAAAATAAGTTAAGGCTTTAATCATATTGTACAGTGATATAAGAAAGGGGCCAAAACCAGAGAAAGAGCTGACTCTCCTTGTTCCCTTTCCCCTCATGGAATAGGGCACCTGTTAAGTATTGAGAGTCCTGGGGATTGTCTCACAGTGGAGGGAATCCCAAACAAAAGGCTCTGGCAATGTTGGAGAGCCTGAGGTTGCAGGGAGGAGGAGGAAGGGCTAGGGGTAGGAAAGTCTTGGGTACTGAGACAGCGTAGGGAAAGTGTCTTCAGGGTTGCCTCTCCTCCCCAGTAGGGAGGCTTCAGCAGAGGCCCCTGAAGACTTACTGTCCATGGCCTCAGATAGGGAAACATTGGAATGAAGACTCCAGGGCTAAGAATGTAAATATATGAAAGAGCATATCTAGTAAGGGACCGAGGTCCTTTACTGCAGCTTCCTGGGAGAGTCTGTGCCCCGAGTCTGCTGAGGGGAGGGCACTTCCCTGGAGGCAGCCAGGGAAAGCCTGTGTCGATACCTGTATAAAAAAAAAATCACAGTTTTTTAACGAGAAGCTAGATTCCTCAATACTTGTAGCATATTTTTGTTTTGTTTTTGAGACAGAGCCTCAAGCTGTCACCCTTGAGAGAGTGCTGTGGCATCACAGCTCACAGCAACCTCTAATTCCTGGGCTCAAGCGAGTCTCCTGCCTCTGCCTCCCAAGTAGCTGGGACTACAGGCGCCCGCCACAACATCCAGCCATTTTTTTTGGTTGCAGCCGTCATTGTTGTTTGGCGGGCCGGGGCTGGATTCGAACCTGCCAGCTCAGGTGTACGTGGCTGGCGCCTTAGCCCGTTGAGCCACAGGCGCCAAGCCACTTGTAGCATATTTTAAAAGATTTAAATAGTCCCATGTTTCCCCAGTCATGTCGATCTGAGGACTATAAGCAATAGAACATTTTATTATTAGAACATAAATTCAATTTTTTTTTTTTTTTTTTTTTTTGAGACAGGGTCTCACTGTGTTAGCCAGTCTGGAGTACCGTGGTGTGATCGTTCAAACTCCTGGGCTCAAAGACTCCTCCCACTTCAGCTTCCCAAGTAGGGAAGGGACTACAGGTGCATATCACCATACCCAGCCGATTTTTTTTTTTAAGTTTTTTTTAGAGACAGGGTCTCACTGTGTTGCCCAGGCTATTTTTGAGTTCCTGGGATTAGGCAGTCCTCCTGCCTTGGCCTCCAAAGGTGCTGGGATTACAAATGTGAGCTACCATAACTAGCCATAAATGACAGGTGACACCAATGAACTAATTGTTGATTTGTTCTAGTTTCCAATTAAAAAACATGTAGTCCTCTAGTTCTGTAGTCCTTAACCAGACTCCATAGTGGGAGGATGAACAAGAGAAGCCTCATCTGTATTTATAGCCATTCCCCATGGTTCAGGTCGCCACCTGCGCTCCGTCTCCTGTCAGATCAGCGGTGGCATTAAATTCTCATAGGTGCACCAATCCCACTGTTAACTGTACATACAAGTAATCTGAGGTTGCAGCTGCTTATGAGAATCTATGCTTGATCTGAGGTGGTGATGCTAGCACTGGGACCATCTAATTGCAGGAAAACAAGCTCAGGGCTCCCCCTTGTTCTGCCTTATGGTGAGTTGTATAATTATTTCATTATATATTACAGTGTAATAATAATAGAAATAAAGTATACAATAAATGTTATGTCCTTAAATCACCCCACACCATCCCTCCTCCACTCCCTCTAGACCATGGAAAAATTATCCTCCATGAAACTGGTCCCTGGTGCCGTAAAGGTTGGGAACTGCTGCCTGGTTGAAAGATTTTCATATTCTGGCTTGGCGCCTGTGGCTCAATGGGCTAAGGTGCCAGCCACATACACCTGAGCTGGCGGGTTCGAATCCAGCCCGGGCCCGCCAAACAACAATGATGGCTGCAACCAAAAAATGGCGGGGCATTGTGGCGGGCGCCTGTAGTCCCAGCTACTTGGGAGGCAAAGGCAGGAGACTCGCTTGAACCCAGGAATTGGAGGTTGCTGTGAGCTGTGATGTCACAGCACTCTATCCAGGGTGACAGCTTGAGGCTCTGTCTCAAAAAAAAATTAAAGAAAGATTTTCATGTTCTGAGCAGGGGAAATAAATAACATCCCACTTCCACACTTCTAAACATGGCTCTTCAGAATCTGATTCTAGACCAGTCAGGAGAGAGGTCATGTTCTAGCTATGTCCCTTACTCTATCTGGGGTTCACTTTCCTCATCTGTAAAATGAGGATAACAGGTTGATTGTTGAGTTTAAGGCATCCAGTGCAGTGTATGACACATACTCAACACTCAGCAGATAGGAGCAATTATCATTCTAATGTCATTTTCCACTACTCCTAAATAAAATTTCTTGTTCAAATTCAAAGGTATTTAGTAAAAGTATTTTCCCCACTCCTTGTGAATAAATTTAATCCGTTAGACCAGTGGTTCTCGACGTTCTTAATGCCACGAGCCTTTAATACAGTTCCTGTGGGTCGCGACCACAGGTTGAGAACCAGTGCATTAGATGGCAATCAGAGCACCTAACACTATAGAGTGATAGATGTGTACCAGACATGGTGCTGTCAGGCACTCAAGATGTGGGTGCTTTTATTATCCCCAAGGTTCAGTAACCTTCACAAAGTCTTACAGCGAGATGTGGCCAAGCTGAGAACCATATCCAGTATGTACTGACCTTAACTCCTGAGCCTAGTTTTACCTCCAGGTGCCATCATTCACATATCTACAGCTGCCATCTAGAAAAATTTCCTCCATCACATCTATAGAGCCTGAGAATAATTGACCAGAATTTAGAGCTTGCTTTGTTTTTCAAAGTCCTAACCCATAATAGAAAGCATGACTTCGCTCGGCGCCTATGGCTCAACGGGCTAAAGCACCAGCCACATACACCTGAGCTGGCGGGTTCGAATCCAGTCCGGGCCCACCAAACAACAATGACGGCTGCAACCAAAAAAATGGCCGGGTGTTGTGGCGAGCACCTGTAGTCCCAGCTACTTGGGAGGCAGAGGCAGGAGACTCGCTTGAGCCCAGGAATTGGAGGTTGCTGTGAGTTGTGATGGTACAGCACTCTATCCAGAGTGACAGCTTGAGGCTCTGTCTCAAAAAAAAAAAAAAAAAAAAAAATAGAAAGCATGTCTTTAAAAATACTACAAGTAGCACCAAGTCTTTAATGTTTTTATTCTTTAAATTGTATAGTTCTTAGCCAGGGATAATAGCCACAATGTGTAGAGTGCTGTGTTTTTTTTATCGTATACATCTTATTTCATTTAAGCCTTGCAGTAACCCTATAAAATAGGGCCTGTTATTATCCCCAGTATATAGACAAGGGACCTGAGACTCAGAAAGGTTAAGTGGCATGCCCAGAGTTACAGAAGAGCCAAGTGGAGAACACTGAATTCAAACACAGGCAAACTGACTGAGGCTTTTTCACTAATACACTACACCCCTCCCAGACTACACAGAGCCAGGAGTTGAACACTTGTGTTTCTCCCGCATCCATTCTGTTAATGTCTGCACTATTCTGTTTTATAGGTTTCCTTTGGTGATTTTTTTTTTTTCTCCACAGGATTTATTTTAAAATTACATCTTTCATTGCTTGAGCCCAGGAGTTCAAGGCTACAGTGAGCTATGATCACACCACTGCATTTCAGTTTGGGTGACACACTGAGACTCTGTCTCTTTATTTTTTTTTTATTTTTATTTATTTATTAATTTTTATTTTTGGAGACAGATTCTCACTTTGTCACCCTCATTGGAGTGCTGTGGCATCACAGCTCACAGCAACCTCCAGCTCTTGGACTTAGGTGATTCTCTTGCCTCAGCCTCCTGAGTAGCTGGGACTAAAGGTGCCCGCTACAGCGCCCAGCTATTTTTTTGTTGCAGTTTGGCCTGGGGCCAGGTTGGAACCTGCCACCCTCAGTATATGGGGCCGGCGCCCTACTCACTAAGCCACAGGCACTGCCTGACTCTATCTCTTTAAAAAAACCCCAAACAAGCAAAACTCTTCTCTCCAGTCTAATGCCTTTAATTTATGCATGGAAAAACAGGGGGTAAAATAAAAACATATTGAGCAAAAAGACTCATTTCTACTGGAGTATAAAATTTATTATAGCTTGTATTATATGTTGAATGAAAAAAGAGATATGTTGAGATGGCCAGAGGAGGGGGATGGGAATAGTTCTTTTCAGTAAAGGCAGAAACGAAGGCAAGGCAAGGGTGGTGTGCTCTGAGGTCTCTAGAACACTGAACCCTAGTTCTGAGCCCTGGTGTGATTGAAAATGTGGCTATGGTGGAGAAGTGGAGGCAGAGGATAGTCAGACCAATCCTCCTTTCAGAGGGTACTATCTACAAAGTGTCTCCATGGGCCAGAGACTGTGTCTGTGTCCCCATACCCAGCGTCTGGCACACTGGAATTGCCTCATAAATATTTATTGAATGGATAAAAGAATCATAGTGAAAAGAGAGTCTCTTGAAAAGATCAGAATAGAATAGTGATTGCTTCAGATGGCTGTGGGAAACAGCATTCTCTGTGCTCCTGTCATTTGACTTTGGTTCTCTCAATCTTGCCTTTATTATTGTCATTGGCTGGAAAATCATGAATGTTACCCCATTAAATGGTCTTATTTTAATCTGTCTTTCCTATCACACCCAATTCAGATAAAATTATTTGTTTTAGGTAAAATCTCTGGTAGTCATAATCTTTTCAGCCAGTTGTGACCCCCCCCTTCCTTCTCTCCAGCGTGCAAGTGCAATGGGCATGCGTCACTGTGCAACACCAACACAGGCAAGTGCTTCTGTACCACCAAAGGCGTCAAGGGGGACGAGTGCCAGCTGTGAGTACCACATTCCCTGTACCACTGTGTGCCTGCCCTAATACCGCACCGCCACCTCCACATACCCCAACTACCGATTTCCCTGTGCCTTGTTGTCAGCTCTCAGAGATCCCTGGGTTGATTGGTTTGTAATGTTTCCCTTTCTACTTCAGACAGATCAACCCCTAAACTGAGGAAATCATCAGGTTAGCAGCAGTTCTTTAATTGTGGCCTAATTCACATTTTTATGTTTGAGTGATAGTGACACTTCCTGGGTTGCTAATTTGGATTAGTCATCCTAACTAAAGCAACTACTTGATTTTTGTCCAAGAGATTATACTCTTTCCTGAAGGATAGAATTGGAAGAGCCCTTGTTCTAGTGATGGTATCTATCTGGCATTTTGGTTATCTGATGGTTGATAAGATCTTCAACACATCACTCCCTGCCCTTTTCCTTGGGGGCATATGTTAAGCATCTTCCAGGGGTGTCCCCATCCATGAGGATGCAGACTTGGCATCAGGCATGCTTAAGGACTTGAGGTTTCAGACCTGGCCCTGCCTCCCTGAGCAAGGTACTTTTTCAGCAAATCACTTAACAGTGCTGAGCCTCAGTTTCCTTATCTGTCAATAGTGGGACTAGCAATAGTTGTTTTCAGTGTCCTGGTAAGTTGAAACAAACAAGATTGTTCTCCAGTTAATATACACTTGTCTGCCTACCGGAAAGCCTCATAAAACACATGCATCCAGGTTTATTCATTATCTCTAGAAAAAACTAAGAGAGAAGTATTTGATATCAAAACATTGAGCTAATATAAGTAGATATATCACCGTAAACTCCCTCTCACAAAGAACAATAGTAATAAGGCCACCAATGATTGAGACATTGATAGTGGTCTGTCTACATTTTATAGTTTATATCAGTGAATATACTAGTTTTATGCTGCCCTAAATTAACAAACTGTGGCATATGTATACCATGGAATACTGTTCAGCCATAAGAAAAGATGGAGACTTTACAATTTTTATGTTTACCTGGATGGAATTGAAACACATTTTTCTTAGTAAAGTATCTCAAGAATGGGAGAAAAAATGCCCAGTGTACTCAGTACTAATATGAAACCAGTATATAAATGATTACATACCCACATCAACAATATAAACACAAAGTCTAGCAAGGGAAGGGGAGAGGAGAGCTGGAGGAGGGGGAGCCTGATTGGTGGCATCTCACTAATGTACACAATGTGAGGGTGTTTAGCACGCCCCTGGGCGAAGGGCTCTTCTACAATTTGAACTTTACCTCGGAAGTGAGAACAATGTAACCTATTAATTTGTACCCTAATGTTAATTTGAAATAAAAATAAATAAATAAAAATAAATTTAACTTTTAGATCTTTGTTCCTTTAAACAAAAAAATATGATAAAGTTAATCGCTCTTGCCCTCAGGTGATATAACAAAGACATGAGGCCAATGAAAGGCTTTTAAAGTTCCTAGGAGATTATAGATACAAGCAAGTGCTAATAATCACTGTGTATAGGAGGACACAATATTCCTGTTATCTTACCTGGGGAAAGTGCTTCACCTAAGCTTTTCCTGCCTTTCTTTGTAATTCATAGCTGTTGTGCTTGCCAAAATGGCTTTGCAAAGTGGGAATTGGGGTTTTGCTGATGTTCATAGATGATATCTATGGGGAAATTTATCATTTTTTGAGTACAAGTTATTTTTTTTCTGAAGACTAGTGGACACTACTTAAGGGTTTTTAAAAAAAAGGGTTTTTTCTTTGTATTTAATATTCTCTCACTTGGTATTTAAAGAACAGGATCTGTTTACCCTGGGAGAATAGGAAAGAAGTGAGAAATGAACACTTGAAAAATATTTTGGCTGTACTTTTAGTTCATACAAAGTGGAGATGTGTTTTTCATTATAATAAATAGGGCCTAGATTTATTACATTTGGATTTCTCTGATGTACTTTGGCAAATGCTTGTCAGTTGTTCTCATATATTGTATTTTGCACTGATAATGTGCACTTATTTGCCCAAATTTTTGAGAGAAAAATAGGATACACATTATACATGGGTAGAACTAATTCCATATCTGTATAATTGTTTTTAATTCTTTTCTTTATGCTTATGCATTAGAAGTATAACTCTAGAAAACAATGATGATTTCTGTATGCAAAATAAGACACTGGAATGTGTTAATAGGTTTTTGTTGAACTTATAACAGCTTGTAACAACCGTATTTTCTGCCAACAAAGAGCAAACATATTTCTCTTTGTACACTTCAGGCCTGAGCTAGCAATGCAGCTGCCATTTTTGCAGAATTCTTTTATAATACAAAAAACAAGTATCTAAACAAATAAATAAAAATTCGAATTAAAAAAATAAAACTAGGCTCGGCGCCCGTAGCACAGTGGTTATGGTGGCAGCCACATACACTGAGGCTGGCAGGTTTGAGCCCGGCTGGCCCAGCTGGACAAAGGTGACCACTGCAACAAAAAGTAGCCGAGCACTGTGGCAGGTGCCTGTAGTCCCAGCTACTGGGGAGGCTGAGGCAAGAGAAACGCTTAAGTCCAGAAGTTTGAGGTTGCCGTGATCTGTGGTGTCATGGCACTCTACCGAGGGCAACAAAGTGGTACTGTCTCACAAAATAAATAAATAAATAAATAAATAAATAAATAAATAAATAAATAAATAAATAAATAAAATGAGGCTTGGGCTTGGTGCCCATAGCTCAGCGGTTAGGGCCAGGCCACATACCCTGGGGCTGGCAGGTTCGAACCTGGCCTAGGCCTGCTAAAGAACAGTGACAACTACAACAAAAAAATAGCTGGGCATTGTGGCGGGCTCCTATAGTCCCAGCTACTTGGGAAGGCTGAGGCAAGAGACTCGCTTAAGCCCAAGAGTTTGAGGCTACTGGAGGTATGATGCCAGGGTATTCTACCAAAGGCAACATAGTGAGACTCTGTCTCAAAAAAATAAAAAAAAATAAAACGAGGCTTGGCACCTGTAGCTCAGTGCTTAGGGTTCTGGCCACATCCACTAGGGCTGGTGCGTTTGAACCCAGCCCAGGCCTGCTAAAAACAACAATGACAACTACAACAAAAAAATAGCCAGGTGTTGTGACGGACATCTGTAGTCTCAGCTACTTGGGAGGCTGAGGCAAGAGAATCGCTTAAGCCCAGGAGTTTGAAGTTGCTGTGTTCTGTGACTCCATGGCACTCTACTGAGGGCGACATAGTGAGACGCTGTCTCAAAAAAAAAAAAAAAAGATTTTTCTCCTGAAAGTTTGGGCCCAAAATGTTGGTGCACATTATACTTGGCAAAATGTGGTAGTTGATGTGTGGACTGTGGAGCAGTCAGCATTGAAAGTTCATGTACTGTCTCCCTGGTCTGCCTGAACTGAGTGACACTGAAGAGTGCAATCATAATGACTCCAAACTCTCTGTACTTTGTAGAGAAAAGGTCTGTATGGTTTTCAAATGAATGTAGATTCTCTTTTAAATAGCAATATAAAATAATCTTCCCTTTTTCCCCATAGGTGTGAGGTAGAAAATCGATACCAGGGAAACCCTCTGAAAGGAACATGTTATTGTAAGTGTTTTTGCAATTCTTATTTCTGGAAGCAAAGTGGTTTAGTAAAACATTGTTAATAACATGGTTTGAGAATGGCGAATGCTAATTGGAATATAGCAACCACCCATCGAAGTGTCCCTTGACTTGATGCATTTACATTCTATTAAGGTTACTACATATATAAGCACTATTTTAAGCTGCGTTAATTGTGGTCATGGTTGATGTTAACGTGTTGATGGCAGATAGCAGGGAAGACTACAGAGATAGGCATCTCTGGCTTTCCTTGTTTGTGTTCTCTTGATACCTTCATTTGCCATTATGTGGTTTGTGTCATATTGTTTCATATTTTAAGATATAGATCAAAAACAGAATTCTTAAGAAATAGTTTTAATTTAATCATTCTCTCTGGACTGGAATAAATGGTGAAACTGGCAAAGTGACCAGGTTTTTATGGGTAAATGCATTTTCTCCCTATAGGACAATCCACATGGCATGCCCTACTATGAAGCCAGAGAAACAAGAATTACGGCTTATCTGTTGTAATTATATACTTGCTGAGTTGAATAGCATCTGCTAAAAATTCATGTCCACTTGGAACCTGTGGATGTCACTTTATATATCTAAAACTTTTAGAAGACAAGAGCAAAACTTTTGACCTTGGGTGGGGAAAAGAGTTCTTAGATACAATTCACAACTCATAAAAAAGTTAATGAAACCTTATCAAAAATTTAAAACTTGTATTTTTTTTAGAAAAAGAAAAAACAAGCCACCGACTAAAAATATTTTTAAATCATGTTTTTCATGCCGTACTTGTACCTAGAATATGTAAAGGATTCTTACAACTGAATAAGATGATAATTCCAGTTAAAAACAGGAAAAGATTTGAATAGGCATTTCACCAAAGAAGATACAACAGTGGCCAGTAAGCAGATTGAAAAATTAGTCATCTGGGATAGGCATATTAAAACCACAGTGAGGGACAGCCCTAAGATGGATGGCTAGAATCAGAATTTAATACTATGGCTTAGTAGAAGACAGCTATAATCTTATTCCTGTTTCTGCATTCAAACTATTGCAGTACATTTCTGTGGTTAAATGTATGAAAAAACCTAGCCTCACCAGACAAGTAATTGGAAAAAGGATGGAGTATTTTAAAAGCCTTTTCGTGTAAGTATGGAGGTTATCCTTTAATACCATACTGAAACTGGATAACTAGTCATTTCTTAAAGATTAGTTGAAATGTGGAAATGGAAAACACATCAGTGAACTTTTTGTAATCAGGTACATTAAAATTTGTTTACCCTGTGAATTTAAAAAACCAACAGTAAGCTTTAGCAAGGATGTTGAGAAACTGGAACCTTCATGGGCTACTTGTGGGAATGTAAATGATATAGCCACATTATAAAACCATTCATCAGATTCTTAGACTGTTAAAAATAAACTTAGCAATAACTTCCCATTTCTCCCTCCCTCCAACCCTGGCAACCACCATTATACTTTCTGATTCTATGGATTTGACTATTCTAGTGGAATCTAAGTGGACTCATTGTATTTGCCTTTTTGTGACTGGTTTATTTCCCCTGGCATCGTGTCTTCAAGGTTGTTCAGGTTGTGGTATATGTCAGAATTTCCTTCCTTTTTAAGGCTTACTCATTGTATGCACATACCACATCTTGCATATTCATTTATCCATTGATGGACACATAGGTTGCTTTTTTTTTTTTTAATTAATTTATTTTTTTATTAAATTATAGCTGTGTACGCGGGTTGCTTCTATCTTTGGGCTATTGTGAATGATGCTGCTATGAATATGGGCATCAGTTATCTAGTTGAGTCCCTGCTTTCTGTTCATTTGGGTAGATACCGAGAAACATAACTACAGGATTATGTCAGAATTCCATTTTTAATTCGTTGAGGACCAACCATACTGTTCTACAGCAGCTGTACCATTTTACAGCTGTTTCAACCAACAGTGCACAAGGCTTCCAATTTTTCCACATCCTCACCACCATTTGTTATTTTCTAATTTTTTGATAGTTGCCATCTTAATGGGTGTGAAGTAATATCTTACTGTGGTTTTGATTTGTATTTCCCTAGTGATCAGTGATATTCTCATACACTTATTGGCCACTTTCCATCTTCTTTAGAAAAAATTCTATGTAAGCCCTTTGTTCAGTTTTATTTTAATTTTTAATTTTTTTTATTTTTTTTGGCAGTTTTTGGCCGGGGCTGGGTTTGAACCCGCCACTTCCAGCATATGGGATCAGTGCCCTACACCTTTGAGCCACAGGTGCCACCTGGCTTTTGGGTTTTTGTTTTGTTTTGTTTTGTTTGTAGAGACAGAGTCTCACTTTATTGCCCTAAATAGAGCGCTGTGGTGTCACACTGCTCACAGCAACCTCCAACTCCTGGGCTTAGGCGATTCTCTTGCCTCAGCCTCCCGAGTAGCTGGGACTACAGGCGCCCACCACAACGCCCGGCTGTTTTTTTGTTTTATGCAGTTCGGCTGAGGCTGGGTTTGAACCCTCTACCTTCGGTATGTGGGGCCAGCGACTTGCTCGATGAGCCATAGGCGCCGCCCTCCTTTGTTCATTTTTAATCAGGCTGGCTTTTTGTTCTTGAATTGTATATTAATATTTTTTAAAAATTAAATTATTCCAACTTCAACCAGTAAGCTTTCTTTCAAGCTATATTATATTATATATATTTTTTGCTATATCACATTAGTCTTTGATTATTTTCTTTCTTTCTGGAGTAAAATAACCAAGGCTTATCTTCTTTGCCCTAGACCTAGAACCAAGCATTTTTCCATGGAGTCCTGGTTTGTGTTATACCATTAATTTATGTCTTTGTATCCTTAGCGTGTAACATATGTTCAGCTAATACTTGCAGGTGAGTTAATTTGGAACATAAAATCTCAACCAGGGTCATGATATAAGGAGGGTTTGGTAGGTTAACCCAAATAAAATGGACTGCCCTGAAAATTGATTTTCTTTGAAAAACCTAGGTATAGATGAATCCAAGTACTTTTTGGTTATTGAATTTATGAGAAAAGCAATCTGTATCCCCAGAGAGCTGGGTTTTTTTTTATTATTATTGATCTCTAAATATGCATTTCTTTCTTTCTATAGATACTCTGCTTATTGACTATCAGTTCACTTTTAGCCTGTCCCAGGAAGATGATCGCTATTACACAGCCATCAATTTTGTGGCTACTCCTGATGAAGTAAGATTTTTTAAAGTCTTTCTAATTTCATTTTGAATGTATTGGTCATTATGGGTAGAAATAGTGTCTCAGCAGTGGTCTCAGAGTAGAATGTACAGAATGACCAGTAGGGGTGCAGGAAAGAAATGTTAGAATCTAATCCTAACACTCTGGGAGGCCGAGGAAGATAGATAGCTTGAATTCAGGAGTCTTGAGAACAGCCTGAGCAAGAGTGAGACCCCATCTCTACTAAAGATAGAAAAATTAGCTGGGCGTTGTGGCAGGTACCTGTGGTACCAGCTACTTGGGAGGCTGAGACAAGAGGATTGCTTGAGTCCAGGAGTTGGAGGTTGCTGCAGAACACTCTATGCAGGGCAACAGAGTGAGACTCTTTCTCCAAAAAAAAAAAATTAGAATCTACATTTGATCTCCTTTCCTGTAAAAGGTAAGAATGGTATTAATAAGATTTGCCAGGATCTGAGACACAGTGATGATATTGTTTCCACACAAACACCTATCACAACCCCATACAGAAAGGAAGAGGAGATTGCAAGGGGAGCTCCACAATCAGAGAGAAGATGGCAGGACCTATATTTATTCCTTCAAAACTGACACTGTCAATAGAAATGCCAGTGATGTGAGCACAAGCAGACAGCAAGGGAGGTTATAGAAATGACACCTGACTCGGCACCTGTGGCTCAAGTAGCTAAGACGCCAGCCACATACACCTGAGCTGGCGGGTTTGAATCTAGCCTGGGCCTGCCAAACAACAATGACAACTGCAATCAAAAAATACCCAGGCATTGGGGTGGGTGCCTGTAGTCCCAGCTACTTGGGAGGTAGAGGCAGGAGAATCGCTTGAGCCCAGGAGTTGGAGGTTGCTGTGAGTTGTGATGCCACAGCACTCTATCCAGGGTGACAGCTTGAGGCTCTGTCTCAAAAAAAAGAAAAGAAAAGAAAAGAAAAGAAATAACACCTGTGCTACTAGAATGAGTTCTTAGTCTCATTAGGAGGTAAAACAGCAAAGGGTTAATTTTATTCAATTTGAAGTGTTGAGACAATTATTTGAAATGTAGCCCAGAGTGCCACAAGGTATCACCTAGAAGGAAGCCATTTCAGTAAAACATTTACAAGTGAAGCATCCAGTCATGAAGACAGACCTATACAGTTTCTTCAGTGAGATACAAAGTCATTCAATACTCACTCAGTGCTTAAAGAAATTTTACTAAATGTGATGGTAAATTATTCAGGAGCCTCCTTGGAGGTTTCTTATTTCTTATCAGTATACACAAAGTCATTTTCTATTAAAAAATTCCATTTGCAATAAAAGTGCAAATAATAATATGGAAAAGAACATGGCAACAAGCCAAAGTGTCCTTTGTGGACAAATGTTATCAATAAACACTGCTAAATATTTTCAAAAAGTAGTAAAACAGAGTCCATGGTGTGATATGTCTACTATACAATTAAGTGAAAGTACAATTTGTGTTTAATACTCCATTTCCATTATAAAATTTAGAAAAGATATGCTAGAGAAGATACCTTCTCAAGAGTGAATGGCTTTTTAAGTAAAATAATAAATGACTTCAAATGAAATTATTTTATGGAAAAACTGTAGGTTTGAGTGGCTATTAAATAGAATTTTTGAAAAAAGATTTCATTGTAAGGTTATAGCAAGAAATATAGCATGAAATTTATTTGCTGCCTTATTTATGAGCAAGTGGTTGAAGTGCTCAGTCTTTCAGGATGTAATTGATGTTGTTAATTTTCTTTTTAAAAATAAATAAGTAAGGCTCGGCACCTGTGGCTTAACGGGCTAAGGCGCCAGCCACATACACCTGAGATGGCGGGTTCGAATCCAGCCTGAGCCCGCCAAACAACAATGGTGGCTGCAACCAAAAACTGGCCAGGCATTGTGGCGGGCACCTGTAGTCCCAGCTACTTGGGAGGCAGAGGCAGGAGACTCGCTTGAGCCCAGGAATGGGAGGTCGCTGTGAGCTGTGATGCCACAGCACTCTATCCAGGGTAACAGCTTGAGACTCTGTCTCAAAAAAAAAAAAAAAAATTGGGAGTAAACTCTCTTAGGAAATGTTCCTCTTGAAAGCAAAATATTTAACCTTTGCCCTCTTGCCTTCTTCCTAGAAAGTCAGTAGGTCATAATTTGCCCCACCACCCCGTTCTTCCTTCCCTTCTTCCTTCCTTCTGCATCCACAGAGAGAACACAGCAAAGACATCATCCTACCTCTTCCAATGCTGCCAGACCAGGGCTGGGGAAGGAAAATGACTTAGGTAGACAACAGTGGAGAAGAATTCTATGCACCAATCAGAGAAACAAGGGGATGAGCAGCAACTCACTTTCCTAGAATGTGGCCCATTCACCTGGACATCACTGAATTCTCCCAATAGCCATTTACTGAGCATTTTCTACAGACACTTAACTAAGACAGGGCCCAGCCCTCAAGAACTTCAGAGGAGTAATAGACAAAACGTGAATATAACAATGAGTGTGGATACAAAGAAGGGAAGGCAATCAGAGGGGAGCAGGAAGGCTTCACAGAAGGTGTACACTGTGAGCTGGGCCACACAGCATGAACAGGAGTTCACCATGAAGAGAAAGAGAGAGGCACCAAGTTAGGGCAAATGTGTACAGTGTGTCCTGCGGAAAGTTAACAGTTATTAGAGGAAAAAAGTTCCAAGGTCCATGGTCAGGTATGTTTGGGAAAACTAGGGTAAAGAGGTTCTTCACTCAAGGACTTCCTTGAACCTTTCATATGCTATTATTGTGTACAGTGACCCTCCAAGACGTGAGCTCACGGTACATAGTACTTCTCAAATGTATTTGATCAAGGGAAACGCCTCCCCTTTTGGGGTCTCTCTTGAAGGACTACAGACCTTTTTGGTATTCTTTTTTTTTTTGTAGAGACAGAGTCTTTATAGCCCTCGGTAGAGTGCCGTGGTGTCACACAGGTCACAGCAACCTCCAACTCCTGGGCTTAGGCAATTCTCTTGCCTCAGCCTCCCGAGTAGCTGGGACTACAGGCGCCCACCACAACACCCAGCTATTTTTCTGTTTTGCAGTTCGGCTGAGGCCGGGTTTGAACTCACCACCTTCAGTATATGGGGCCCGCGCCCTACTCAATGAGCCACAGGCGCCGCCCTCTTTTTTGGTATTTTTTAGATAGAGCCTCAAGCTGTTGCCCGGGGTAGTAGAGTGCCATGGCATCACAGCTCAAAGCAACCTCCAACTCCTGCGCTCAAGTGATTCTCCTGCCTCCACCTCCCAAGTAGCTGGGACTACAGGTGCCTGCCACAACACTCGGCTATTTTTTGGTTGCTGTGGTCATTGTTGTTTGGCGGGCCGGGCTGGATTCGAACCCGCCAGCTTAGGTGTATGTGGCTGGTGCCTTAGCCACTTGAGCCACGGGAGCCGAGCCTAACTACAGACCTTTTTTGTGGAAGGTAGATAAAAAGACATTCAAGGGCAGGTCACATTCCTCTGGAACAGTCAATAGTATAAATCAGTGGTTCTAACCGGGGGCAATTTTACTCACCAAAGTACATTTAGTAATGTCTAAGAACATTTTTCATTGTCACAGGGAGGAATACTACTGGCATCTAGTGAGTAGAGGCCAGAAATGCTGATGAACATCCTACAAAAAATTATTTGGTCCCAAATATCAATAGTGAAAAGATTGAGAAACTTTTGTGTAAAGAAAGGCAGAGAGAAAATTTCCCAAACCAACAGGTGGAGTGGGGCCCTTTCAACACTGTAGATGACCTGAACTTTCCCCCACCCAACAAATAAACACACTTCACTGCATCCACTTATCCTTCATCTTATATTCCATTTCTGTTCAGCTAACAAATTCCTTCTGGTGCCTTCTGCCCAGAGTCTATGGTCTCTCATTTATCTTTACCCCAAATTAGAAGCATCTATTATTGAAAGTCCTAATTTCGGTATTATCTGTGACTCTTTGACAAGAATGAAGCCAAGGCAGGACAGAGATCTGGAAAAGACATTTTTTTCTGATTTTAATATAACTAGGAACATACAGACTTTACCTGTTACAGGTGAATTCTACCCAAAGCCTGAGAAATTTCAAACCAAAGCTAAGACACGCCCCTCTTTGGAAATCACCTGACTTAAGAGAAAGGGAAAATGAAAGTAGAGAGGCTATTAAAATAGCCTGCAGGCTGAAAACCCGTGAGCCTGAGCTCAAATCTCAACACTATCACTCCTTACTGAATGATCCCTGACAGCCAAGTTATCTTCTCAGAGCCTCAATTTCCTCATCTGTAAAATGGAGGCATATCACTTATCTCATAGACTTGCTGTGAAAATTAGATTAAAAAAAATTGATGTAAACTGGCATTTATTGGAGCCTGTATAATAAATACTGACTGCCCTCTCCCACTTGGCAGGAAGGACCCTCTGTCCATGTTGGTGTCAGCCTGAAAATTTCAGTTCTGGGCCAACCCAGCTGTCAGTGCCCCAGTCTGAGGCCCTTTTCTTCTCAGAGTCTAAGAGTAGCAGGCAACCCCTTTAGCCCTTGAGCCTGCCCTTCCTCTCTGCAGATTGAAGGGGCCCATCTCCCTGGAGCCTGCCCCTCCACTCTGCAGATGGGAAGCCCACTTCTGAGAGTCACAAAGCCAGGGGAAGGGTGGGAGAGAGGGGGTACTAGTACCACCTTACTAGGGTTTCTCCTCCTCCCCATCTATCTACAGCTCCTGGCAACATTCCAGTCCTCCAAACACCCTGGTTTTCCCACCTCCTGGGGGAAACTACCTCCTCTCCATCCTTCCAGATCTTATTTCAAATTGTGTCTCTAATAGAAATGAAAGGGCGGCACCTGTGGCTCAGTGAGCAGGGCGCCGACCCCATATGCCGGAGGTGGTGGGTTCAAACTCAGCCCTGGCCAAAAACTGCAAAAAAAAATAAATAAATAAAAATAAAGTCTAATAGGAATGAAGGCTCAAAGAGGGCAGGATTTTTGGTTCCTCTGTGTCTCCCCCACCTCCTACACAGGATCAACCCGTGTAGACATTCAAGATTTGTTGAACCACTGAATAAAAGCCACCTACTCCAGGAGGCTTTCCATGTCCACGTCAATATCTTTTCCTTCGGGAATATCCAGAGAATGTTGCCCGCAAATCCTAATCAACACCCCGACTTCTGAGGACTCTGGTATAATGTAGGCATCAAATCATGGGATAGGCCATGGGCTTTTTCAAGGCAAGGACCTTGTCCTGGTTGTTTCTTTTCACAATCTACCCACCCACCACCAACCACCGGCAGAACGCCTGGCACCAAGATGCCAAGAAACCCTTCCTGCACTTAAGACACACTCGATTGCTGCCCCAAGTTTTCCGGCTGGAGAAATGAAATGGAAATCAGCTCGGAGGAACAGCTCGTCTTCAGCCGCAGCACAGCTCAAGGAACTAAGGAAATCCCCGCCCCCACCCCAAACTCCAGCTCCGGCCGCTCTCGCAGACCCAGTGCTCCCCTGGGTGGGAGGCGGGGATGATAGGGATTCAGAGAGCCCCGGTGCCCAGAAAAATAAACAAACGAGCTCAGAGAACCGCGGAGATGAAAAGAGGAGGTGGGGGAAAGGGTTACCTTCGCCACTCGCTTGCTTGCCGTCATCTCGGAACCGATCGTGTGGCTCCGGCGGACTCCGGCAGGGCAGTGCGCGAACCCGCGGACTCGGTGAGCCCAGCCCCGGGGACCTCGGCCCGGAAGCCCCGCCCACGCCCACGCCCACGCCCCGCGCCACCGGCGCGACAGCTGTGCAGAGCAGACCTGCCTACTGCTCGGCTGAAGCGAGAAGGCCGCCGAGGAGAGGGCTCGCTGGGCCCCGGCCAGATCCCCGGCGCGACGGGCCCGGGAACTTGCGGTCTTTGTCGGGTGACCGGGCGGGCCCTGGAGCGCGCGGCGTCGCCGTGTCCCTGCGGCCCGCTGGGGGGCGCCGCGCACCAGGCAGCGAGCGCGCGGGAACGCGGTGCTGGGGTCCGCCCATCTCGGCGAGTCTCGGGAGCGTCGGTCTCCGTCAGCCCCCTCCGCTCCACCCAGAATACGCAGTCGCTCTGAGGAAGGAAGGGACGCTTGCTGCTCCGCGACAGGTCCACGCGGCGGCGGCCTCCTCTGTCTGACAGCGGCCCTAAGCCCCTGGAGCGCATTCTCGGAGGCCCGGGGCGAGTCAGTTCCCTCCATGAGCCCAGTGCCCCAGCTCGAAAAACGAGTGGGGGATCAGCGTAGACCGCATGCCCTCCAAAGACCGCTCCCTTAGGCAGAGTGGGATCCTTTGTGCTGTCCAGCATTCGGTGACGATCTGCAACGACGTTCGTTCTCATGGATCGCTTGGGGCCAAACACTGCAAGGGGGTGCGTTAGTTCGATCCTCTTTCGCTCTTATTTGGTCAACCATCATCCAGTCCTTTACTAGGCTTAATATTCAGTAAGCCCACTCTATGTGGATTTGGGAAAACAGTCGAGTGGAGGAAGCCCCAGGATGGACTTCAGGAGCCTCCTTTCAAAGAGAGGCTGCACAGCCGCCCTTATTTTACTCCTGCCCCTTTACAAACTGTGAGCCTAGTATGTGTCCCCAAACACAGCTAGAAGTCTCATCCCTCTGTGCAAAGGCAGAGACCGGAACCCGGAGCGCTCTTGCACAGGCTGGTCTCAAACTCCTATCCTCAAGCGATTCTCCTGTCTGTGCCTGGATTATAGGTGAGAGCCACCGCGCCTGGCCAGCCCCTGCATTTTTAATAATTGTGGGAAAGGAATCCTCACGACCTAAACAAGAGTACAGCCATTTTGAGGGCAGCTAGTTAGAGGAAACAGACTAGAAACCAAACTATATGATCACATTAGGCCGCTTCTACACACACACACACACACACACACACTCCTGGAATGGTTCAAGGGCAGTGTTTCTAGAAAATAACAGAACAGTAACTTTCCACCCCGCCCTGCTGGCCCCCAGATTAGCTCCTAGTGCAAAAATCAGCTCCTGGGCAGAAGAGAGTAACTCCAAGATGACCCTTGGTACAAAAATCAGTCCCTCTGCAGAAGGCAGTGACTCCAAGATTAGCCCCAAATGCAAAAATCAGTCCCTCTGCAGAAGAAAATGACTCTCCTAGCAACCCCCTCCTGCATGCCAACTATATTGATAAAGGTTAATAAAAGCCTCTTGGAGCTGTGTGATAGCTGACTTCCGGCAGCCAGAGTCTTTTCTGCTCTTTCCTCCTAATAAAACTTCTCCTTGATCCCAGGACTGGCC
The DNA here is from genome assembly GCA_963574655.1 of Perodicticus potto. Taxonomy (NCBI): domain Eukaryota; kingdom Metazoa; phylum Chordata; class Mammalia; order Primates; family Lorisidae; genus Perodicticus; species Perodicticus potto. The sequence goes on along the minus strand of CAUYRH010110921.1, from coordinate 7,394 downwards.
TCCTCTCCTTATTATGGACTGTTACCCCAACTCAATCTTTGGACCCCTTAATAATGATATAGAAAAATCACCCTGGCAGCACCTGTGGCTCAATGGGTACGGTGCTGGCCCCATGTACCCAGGATGGCAGGTTCAAACCCTGCCCCTGCCAAACTGCAGCAAATAGCCTGGCATTGTGGTGGGCGCCTGTAGTTCCAGCTACCTGGGAGGCTGAGGCAAGAGAATTGCCTAAGCCCAGGAGTTGGAGTTGCTGTGAGCTGTGTGACACCACGGCACTCTACCGAGGGTGATAGAGTGAGACTCTGTCGCTATAAAAAAAAAAAAAAAAAATCACCTGATACTATGGAAGTACTTGATCCAGCCTCAGAGAGGCGCAGAGGTTCCTGAAAGAGAGAAAAATCCAAGCATATTACAAAGCATGAAGAGTTGGCTAGAGTAAGGGCATGGGATGCAGGTGTTTCAAGAAGAGTGAACAGCAGGAGCAAAGACAAGGTGGCAGTGTATATGGAAACTAGATGCAGAGCAAAAGTCTCTGTTCATACTCATGGGTTCTCCTTCCTTTCTCTTGTAGAAATGCAGCATTTCTGAAGTGAATTCACCCCAGCCCCCCAGTCTGGGTTCTCCCCAGCATAGTTTGTAGGCTGGTCTTTGCTTTCCCAATGCAGGTCAGAATGAGCCCCAAGGAGACTCAGGTTTTCTTTTCTTTTCTTTCTTTCTTTCTTTCTTTCTTTCTTTCTTTCTTTCTTTCTTTCTTTCTTTCTTTCTTTCTTTCTTTCTTTCTTTCTTTCTTTCTTTTTTTTTTTTGAGACAGAGTCTCAAGCTGTCACCCTGGGTAGAGTGCTGTGATATCACAGCTCACAGCAACCTCAAACTCTTGGGCTTAAGTGATTCTCTTGCCTCAACCTCCCAAGTCACTGGGAATACAGGCACCCACCACAACGCCCAGCTATTTTTTTGTTTGCAGTTTTCAATGTTGTTTGGCAGGTACAGGCTGGGTTCAAACCCGCCAGTTCTGGTGTATGTGGCTGGCACCCTAGCTGCTGAGCTGCAGTGGTGAGCCAGAGACACAGGTTTTAGTTCACATCTGTCCCCATCTGCAGCATGGCCTTAGGCAGGTGCTAGAAACCTGGGTCTGCTTCCCAGGACTATTGTGAGGATAAGCTCACAGAAGTAGAGGAACTTTGAAAATTATACATTCAAGTTATAAATACTCAAGTTGGAATCCCAGCTCCACTATTTCTGGCTGTATAACATTGAGCAAGTTACTTAACCTGTCTCTCTGTGCTTCTGTTTCCTCATCTGTAAAATGGGGCTAATAATAGTGGACGTGAGGAATAATGAATAGATATTTGGAAAGAACTTAACTTAGAACTGTAGACAATAGATGATAGTTATAATAATGATATGTAATGATAAATACTAAAATGATGTTAGGTGGCTGTCCAAGAAGGAACGTACTGGGTTGGAAGAAAAGGTGCTTGAGCCTGCTCCCTCAGAACAATGGCAACACTTTCATCCCAAATAGGAGACCCTGTTTTATTTCTCTCTAATTTAGTCCTTGGAGTTTAGCCAACCATCTACGGCATTGCATAAGGCCCTATGTTGAGTATTCTGTGGGACACAGGGGTTAGGCTGACTCTGTGTCTTCACTATTGAGTAAAAGAGACATACATCTGTGCAAATAACAAAAAGCTGCAGGAAAAAGATCTCTCGATTTATCTCTTCAAGACTCAGCCCTGCCAACTGTAAGACTTGCTAGTTTCTTGTAAGGATAAAGTGAGCTAGTGTATGTGAGGGGCATATCTAGGTGATAAAGTACTTCACCTATTTATAAAGCCTCTAGAGTTCTGGGCAAGAGATTCAGGTTATTCAGAAGTCTCCAAGAACCTTCAGTGTGCACTTGAGAGGAGAATTTGGGTTAGGAAGAGGCAGTTGATTTTCTTCCAGGCCCACACCCTGGGCTTGCTTATTCCTGTCTGGGAGGGTTGATCTCAGAATTACCTAAGCACTGCTTATCTCCCATGCCTTAGAGATGTTCTTGGGAAACTGAGACAGAAGAGAATTTCCTGCTTCGTGTAATTGAGGAAGGGACCTTCTTCTGCATAGCCCACACACTCCTTTCCCCTGGATTACACATACACACACACACACACACACACACACACACCTCTACACCGGCTGTACCATGTGCCCTGCCCTTGTGGTTGAGATAGAGGGGATGGTGTAGAGGCAGCTGTGGAGACAGGGAGTCCCAAAGAGGAAGTGGGCAGGGGTGTGTGACCTTTTGTTTTTCTCTGCCAATCATTGGAAAGTTAAGGGTTGTCTCAGGCCACATATTAAATACACAAACATTAGTGAAAACTTCTTAGCAAAAAAAAAAAAAAAAAAGAAGGTCCATGCATACTTTTTGTGATATCCAGCAAAAAGAGTCCTTGCAAAGTTGGCATGCAGCCCAGCCTGCAGGCCATAGGTTGGACATCCCTAGGTATTCCTGCTGCAAAACAGGAAGATGGGTTGGTGAGTCAAGGAACATGTTTTCTCAGCCTGGCTCAGCCACTGGCTGACTTTCTTCTCATGGGACTTTGGACAAGAAAAGTAATAGTAGCAACAAATAGCAATAACTATGGTGAATTGGATGTGCCAGGATGTCTGCTCAGGCTGCTATAACAAAATACCACAGGAATTTATTTTCTCACAATTCTGAAAACTGGAAAGTCCAAGATCATTTCCATTTGATTTGGTTTCTGATGAGGGCTCTCTCTCTGGCTTGCAGACAGCAACCTTCTCTATGTGCCCTCATATGACCTTACTTCACGTGTTGTGCTGAGGTGATTCAAGGGGAAAGAGAGTGAGGCTCTCTGATGTCTCTTCTCATATAGACACTTATCCTATGGGATCATGGCCCCACCCTCATTTAATCTTTTTCTTTTTTCATTTAATCTTAATTACTTTCTAGAGGCTGCATCTCCAAACAACTGCACTGGTGATTAGATCTTCAACATATGAATTTGGGGGGGACACAAATATTCATAACATAGGCTTGTACAAAGTGTTTGATATGCTTTGTTGTAATTGATCCATTCAATGAGCTTAATTTTCTATCTTCATAAAATATGTTCCTTTATTGTCTCCATTTATATAGGTAAAGAAACTGAGGTTAGGTAACTCATGGGCCTAAGGCCACACAGCTGTTCAGTCTCTAAACTGGAACTTAAACCCAGACCTGCTGACTTTCTGCCTTTTTTTTTTTGAGACAGATTTCACTATGTTGCCCTCGGTAGAGTGCTCTGGTGTCAGAGCTCACAGCAACCTCAAACTCTTGGGCTTAAGTGATTCTCTTGCCTTAGCCTCCCAAGTAGCTGGGACTACAGGTGCCCACCATAATGCCTGGCTATTTTGGGGTTGCATTTGTCATTGTTGTTCAGCAGGCCTGGGTCAGGCTTGAACCCCCCAACTTCACTGTATGTAGCTGGCGCCCTACTTACTGAGCTATGGGCACCAAGCCTGACTTTCTGCTTTTTAATCACCACATCTATCTGGGCCTCCATTCCTTGTCTTGAAAATGAAAGCGAGCCAGCTAAGTGGTAGTCTCAACTACTTGGGAGGCAGTGGTGTGACGATCACTTGAGCCTAGGAAACCAAACTGGGCAATATTAACTCTGTACAAAAAAAAAAAAAAAAAAAAAAAGGAGAGAATTTCTACCCTGTCTGCACCATGCAGTCAGTTGTACTTGGAAGACTTTGATTCCTGAAAAGTGATGTGCACATCTAAGTTGTTTCCCTTAATAAGAACAACCTCTAAAATGGGGCTGCCCCAGCTGGGTGCTGTGGCTCATGCCTGTAATCCTAGCACTCAGAGAAGCCAAGGTGAGAGGATTCCTTGAGCTTAGGAGTTCAAGACCAGCCTGAGCAACAACAAGACCCCATATTTACAAAAAACAGAAAAACTAGCTGGACATAGGTGGCCAGCACCTATAGTCCCAGCTACTTGGGAGGCTGAGGCAGGAGAATTCCTTGAACCCAAGAGTTTAAGGTTGCTGTGAACTGTAATGATGCCATAGCACACTAGCTGGGGCAATAGAGTCGGACTCTGTCTCAGAAAAAAAAAAAAAAAACTAACAATAAAATAAACTGAGGATGTCCCAGGATATTCAAGTTGGCCTCAGGTTCTCTTAATCCCAGAGCTGGAGGAGAGTTTTGAGGTCCTCAATAATTATATGATCACCCCACATCACTCCACATCTCACTGTATAGATAATGAACCAGGGGCCCAGGCAGGGGAAATGGGTTAGGACCCAAGATTCTCTAGGCCTGACCTAGTTACAGCCTTCCAGGGTTCCTTCAGATGGCTCACCCTCAGCCTCATCCATGAATTTTTCTGAATTGGGCCTTTTGATGGGAGCAAAGTGATTGTACCTGAATTGATAGGATTAGTGTGGTATGAGAAGAGACACCTGCCATTGCTTGCACAAGCATCTGAGGAAAGGCTACATGAGGACACAGTGAGAAAGTGGCTGTCGGCAAGCCAGGAAAAGAGGCCTTATCAGACAGCTGATGCCTAGATTGCTATCAAGCAGAGCTGGTAGTTAAGAAGTGTCCCCTCATTCTGAACCAGCACATGGTGAGCTCCACACTCATAGCTGTGTGACTCTGCTCAAAGCAATTTATAGCCTCCCTACTTTGGTTTTCCCATCCATTTTCTTAGGATTAATAAGTACAAGTGGCAAACTGGTGGCTCAGAAACAAGATAAATTTTGCAGAATTTGTGTGGCTTGTATATATTTTTAAATACGATGCTATAGAGGAGAAAAAATAATTTTTTCTCTAACCTTCATAGTTATTTGTTGCTACAGACCTCTAACAAAAGACAGATTAGCAAGAGAAAAACAATTAAGTTTATTAACATGTACACCTCATGTCTACATGGAAGATATCCAGGAATAGAACAAATCTCTGCTGAAAGAAAGAAGGGTAAAGTGGGCAAGAAAAGCACCGTAAATAAAGATAAGGTTCATTAGAGATTTAAGTCAGTTTCTTTTCTCTTGATATTAGTAAGAGTTTCCAGTGATTTAGAGTCATTCCTCTTTTCCTGGTAGAGAGAGATCAAGAGAGAGAGAGAGGGAGAGAGAGAGAGTTACAAATAGAGATTTTCATTATGCATACATGGTTGTAAATTTCTTTCTTTCTTTCTTTCTTTTTTGAGACAGAGTTTCACTTTGACGCCCTCGGTAGAGTGCCATGGCGTCACAGCTCATAGCAACCTCCAGCTCTTGGGCATAGGCGATTTTCTTGCCTCAGCCTCCTGAGTAGCTGGGACTACAGGCGCCTGCCACAACGCCTGGCTATTTTTTTGTTGCAGTTTGGCCGGGGCTGGGTTCAAACTCACCACCCTTGGTATGTGGGGCTGGTGCCCTACTCACTGAGCCACAGGCGCCGCCCATAGTTGTAAATGTCATTTTTTTTTTTTTTGAGACAGAGCCTCAAGCTGTCACCCTGGATAGAGGGCTGTGGCATCACAGCTCACAGCAGCCTCCAATTCCTGGGCTCAAGCAATTTTTTTGCCTCCACCTCCCAAGTAGCTGGGACTACAGGCGCCCTCCACAATGCCCGGCCATTTTTTGGCTGCAGCTGTCATTGTTGTTTGGTGGGCCCGGGCTGGATTCGAACCCGCCAGCTCAGGTGTACATGGCTGGCGCCTTAGCCCATTGAGCCACAGGCACCGAGCCATAAATGTCTTTTATAAAAAGACACCTTCTACTCTGTTTTCAGAGCTTCTCCTGCATTTCCTGTTTCTTAATTAACTCAAAATAATCCTATGCCAAATAGGCATTTTGGGAGGTGACATATTCTGATCTCCTACAGTCATATTTTGGTGTAGCATGTCCTGAACCCCATCAATGCAATGTTGTTAGTTTTGTTTTGTTTTGTTTTGAGACAGAGTCTCACTTTACCACCCTGGATAGAGCGCCATGGTGTCCTAGCTCACAGCAACCTCAACCTCCTGGGCTCAAGCGATTCTCTTGCCTCAGTCTCCCTAGTAGCTGGGACTACAGGCCCCGCCACAACACCTGGCTATTTTTAGAGATGGAATCTTGCTTTTGCTCAGGCTGGTCTTGAACTCCTGAGCTCAAGCAATCTACCTGCCTCAGACTCCCAGAGTGCTAGGATTACAGGCGTGAGCCACCATGTCAGGCTCAATTCAACGTTTTTAAAAATGAGAGACCTGGCTCGGCGCCTGTGGCTCAACGTGCTAAGGCGCCAACCATGTACACCTGAGCAGGCGGGTTCGAATCCAGGCCGGGCCCGCCAAAACAACAATGACGGCTGCAACCAAAAAAATGGCCGGGTGTTGTGGCGGGCGCCTGTAGTCCCAGCTACTTGAGAGGCGGAGGCAGGAGAATCGCTTGAGCCCAGGAGTTGGAGGTTGCTGTGAGCTGTGATGCCATAGCACTCTATCCAGGGTGACAGCTTGAGGCTCTGTCTCAAAAAAAAAAAAAAAAAAAATAAGAGACCTGTAATCCTAGCTCTCTGAGAGACCAAGGTGGGAAGATCCCTTGAGCTCAGGAGTTAGGAAACCAGACTGAGCAAGAAGGAGACACTGTCTCTATCAAAAATTAAAAAATTATCCAGGCATTGTGGCAGGTGCCTGTAGTCCTAGCTACTCCGGAGGCTGAGGCTGGAGAGTCCCTTGAGTCCAGGAGTTTAAAGTTGCTGTGAGGTAGGCTGAAGCCTGGCAGAATGAAACTCTGTCTCAAAACAACAACAAGAGACACACAGAGAGAGAGACAGAGACCTAAGTGCCAAAACAGGAAAAACTTACTCGAAGCAAAGTGTTATTTTCTTTAATATATAAAGAATACCTACAAATGAATAAAAACTATCAACAACTCTAGTTGAAAACAAGTCAAAAGATATGACAAGATAATTTTTAAAAGTTCACACATATTGTTTTTAAACGTGAAAAATTCATCCATCTACTATGCTCATAATAGGAGAACTACATTTTGAAACCACATCAAAATATCCATTTTTAAAAATTTCAGAGTGTTACAGTGGTATGCACATTTTGATTACATAATTTGCTTTCATACATTTTAAGGCAAGGTTGTAAGTGTGCCCTTCACCCAAAATGTGAGCATTGTACCAGTTAGGTGTGAATTGGCCCTACCCGTCTTCCCTGCTTCCACCTACTTAATTTCGTTTGGGTTTTGCTTCCATATATGTACTTTTCATTTATCTGATTGACAAAATAATTTTTTTTTTTTTTGAGACAGAGCCTCAAGCTGTCACCCTGGATAGAGTGCCGTGGCATTACAGCTCACAGCAACCTCCAATTCCTGGGCTCAAGCGAGTCTCCTGCCTCTGCCTCCCAAGTAGCTGGGACTACAGGCGCC
>CAUYRH010110916.1:0-32660 GCA_963574655.1 Perodicticus potto | reverse complement strand
ATCCATCTGCCTTTGTGGCTGCTGCCCCTGTGGCTGCCACCACCACTGCTGCTCCTGCTGCCACTGCAGCCCCAGCCAAGGTTGAAGCCAAAGAAGAGTCAGAGGAGTCGGACGAGGATATGGGATTTGGTCTCTTTGACTAATCACCAAAAAGAGTAAACTCAGCCAGCTTTATTTTCAGAACAGGCAAATAAAGGCTTCTGTTAAAAGTTTCTTGACTCTACAGTGGTTCATTTTTAGGTTTATAGTGCTGTATGCTAGAAACTGAAATGCCATGGTTGACATTTCAGTGGCTTCTTTGTATCTTAAGTGAAAGTAGGTGCACCTTTAATTGTATTAAAATACTTGTTTCTGTGGTCATTCAGCCTGTAAAACTGAGGTTGTGTCAGTTGAGATAGGCTTAATGCCAGGGGTCAGTCCCATAAAGCAAGGTTTTTCAGGCTGGGTGATGTTACAATTAGTGAGTAGGTGGTGGCCAGTATTTAAAGGGAAAGCAACATCCGATTGCTGAAAGGGTAGATTTTTAGTGAGCTGTGTCATAATGTATTTGTTGTTAATCCAGTCTCTGTCAAAAGTTTCAAAGTGGCCAGTGGCAGTGGCTCACGCCTGTAAACCCTAGCCCTGTAAACCTTAGCGCTCTGGGAGGTGAAAGCAGGTGGATAGCTTGAGCTCAGGAGTTCCAGACCAGCCAGAGTGAGACCCAGTCACTACTGAAAAAAAACTAGCTGGGTGTTGTGGCAGGTGCCTTAGTCCCCTTTTATCAAAGAAAAGTTTGAAAGTTATTGCAGAGGGTCAACAACTAGGCTGTGGAGACCCTTCTTCAAACTGCAACCACACCCCCACACCGTTGTGTAGACCATGAGGTTCCTCCCACTTTGTGGCCTTAAAAACCTACCTGCCTGGAGCATCTAGCATTTCCCCTGGTCAGGGGCTTCGTTTAGTTAGGGAATCCCTCCCCACCCCCACTATCTTTAGAAAGTCTGCTACAGAATACCAAAATTTTTTTGACGGCAAAAGACTAGTTTAGTACTTGCCATCTAGGAAGCAACAATAGAATGTTTTCACTCTGGAAACACCCCCATGGACGGGATCTAGCAGGCTGGAAGTGAGTCGGAAGCTGCAGGGCGGGCTCCCCAGCTGCAAATACTCAGACGCTGGTCTCCCGCGAGGCGCCCGGAGCTGAAGAGTTGGCTACGGGAAAAATGCCCGGGTCCGCCCAGGCGCCCGTCAGCGTCAGGCTTGCGATACAGCTGGCCTGGCTGCGGCGGCCGCCGTCCCGCCCGGGGGCGCCATGCCTCAGGCCATTCCCAGCGGGCTTTTGGCCTCATCCTGCCGCGTGGGCCCCGCTGTGACCCGGAAGCAATCCGGAAGCGGTTCCGGAGTCAGCGCCGGCAGGATGGCGGCGGACACGCAGGTGAGGCGGGTGGTTGCGGGGCCAAAGCGGCGTGTGGACTGGGCGCGGCCGGCGGCCGGACGGCCGGACAGCTGTCGCTGCACGGCCTAGGCCGCTGAGGGCGGTGGCTGCGGGGGGCGCGGCTCTGGGTCCGTCCCGGACCGGGCACTCTCGGCTCCCGGCTTGGCCCGGCCCCGGCGGCGCAGACCGACCCTAGGCTGGAGGTGGCAGGGGCTTCGGTAGCTGAACCTCGGCGGGGCCCTCTCCCGACCCCCGAGTTGCAGAAGTTCACCTTCTCTGCTCCATATCGTCAAAGCACTCCGGCAGTGAGCGCCGGGCCTTGTCAAGTCTGTCTTAAACTTTGTAGTCAGCAAATGTTACTTGAGCACTTACTATGTACGCGGACTTTGAGCGTAGTCATTGGATTCCTACAGACCGGAATTTGATTTCCTCCCTTGTCGGTTTTTATGACATGTCTTTTCATGTATAAAGTGAGTTTGAAACAATCCTGTCTTACAGAGTTGTTGTGAAGATATTGTGAGATAAAGTAGGGCTCTGTATATTGTATGTTGGATAAAAGAATTATCACTATCCATAAAGAGGCTTGTTACCTTTAAGTGGGTACTTTGGGACTTGGGAAAACCTTTTTCTTCCATTCTAGCCTCATTTATAATATGAGTGTTTTAGAGTGGGAAGACACTATTATGGGAAAATGAAATAGTTGTTTTAAGAACAGGTGGGTCCACTTGGGTCTCCAGGATAATGAGATCAGTTTATTTATTTATTTATTATTATTCTTTTTTTTGGTAGAGGCAGAGTTTCACTTTATTGCCCTTGATAGGGTGCCGTAGCGTCACACAGCTCACAGCAACCTCCATCTCCTGGACTTAGGTGATTCTCTTGCCTCAGCCTCCCAAGTAGCTGGGACTACAGGCGCCTGCTGCAGCACCCGGCTATTTTTCTGTTTTGCAGTTCAGCCGAGGCCGGGTTTGAACCAGCCACCCTCGGTATATGGGGCCGGCGCCCTACTCGATGAGCCACAGGCGCCACCTGAGATCAGTTTATTTTTATGTGTAGGTCCTGAGGCCAGAAAGTGACCACTTAACTTGAACATAGAAAAGACATGCAAGCAGCTGGTAATTTGTTTCAAATAGTGTTTTACTGAATCCTAGAATAGTTCAGTCTGTTGGCTGTTTCTAGAGGGGATTGTGGGAATAAATGCTTTATGTTTAACATTAATACTTAAGTAAAAAACCTTCTCTTTCTAGAACTGTGCTGAACAGTATGATAGCCGCTAGTCATATGGTTATTTAATTAATAGCCACATGGCTGTTAGTTAAAATTAAATGAAATTAAAAATTCAGGTTTTCATTTGCACGAGCCATATTTCTTCCTTTCTTTCTTTTTGTTTGTTTTTGTGTGGTTTTTGGCCGGGACTGGGTTTGAACCTGCCACCTCCGTCATATGGGGGCCGGCGCCCTACTCCTTTGAGCCACAGGTGCCGCCCCATGTTTTTTTTTTTTTTATTTTTTGAGACAGAGCCTCAAGCTGTCACCCTGGGTAGAATGCTGTGGCATCACAGCTCACAGCAACCTCCAACTCCTTAAGCGATTCTTCTGCCTCCGCCTCCCAAGTAGCTGGGACTACAGGCACCCGCCACAACGCCCGGCTATTTTTTGGTTGCAGCTGTCATTGTTGTTTGGCGGGCCTGGGCTGGATTCGAACCTGCCAGCTCAGGTGTATGTGGCTGGCGCCTTAGCCACCTGAGCCACAGGCGCCAAGCCATTTTTTTTTTTTTGAGAGAGAGAGTCTCACTCCTTTGTAGAGTGTCGTGGCATCACAGCTCACAGCAACCTCAAACTGTTGGGCTTAAGCGCTTCTCTTGCCTCAGCCTTCCAAGCACCTGCCACAATGCCCAGCTATTTTTTGTTGCAATTGCCACTGCTATTTTAGCTGGCTGGGGCCGGGTTTGAACCCGCCACCCTCAGTATATGGGGCCGGCACCCTACCCACTGAGCCACAGACACCGCCCAGCACAAGCCATATTTCAGCATGTGGGTAGCCACCTGTGGCTTGTGGCTACTGTATTGGACAGTGCAGGATAACATTTCCATCATCACAAAGTTCTATTGGACAGTGTTGCTCTGGAGAGACAACCTATGAACTTTCAAGCTGTTTGCATCTGATTTCACCAAGAAATGACTCCTCTGAACGATCTTAGTGTGCTTTTCTTCATTTTTGTTCTAATAAGGTCTCAAGTGGGTAACATTCATTTTTTAAGAAAGAGAAGAGCCTTGAACATTAAAAGCTCTTTAATCTTTGTGGGAGAAGCTATAGCCAGTACTTACTATTATCATATGGAAAGCTATGTAGGAATGCTAGGTAGAGGGTGAATTGTATATATGCATCTATTTTTCCTATCTGTTCAGACTTCACTAAAACTACTAAAAGATTGAAAAAAAAAATCCCTCAAGAATAGGGAGAATAGGGGTAGACCAAAGCAGCAAACTTTTAGAAGCTAGAAAGAGACAGTAATAGACCCAAGGAAAATGAATCCTAAACCAACATTTAGGACAGCTGAGAACCAACCTGATCTACACTGCAGAATCTTTGAATGATGGGAATTGGAGGTATCAGCTGAATCTGAAAGTGAGAATGAGTGAGGAGGGGCTAAATTAAGGAAGATTAATTGAAATCCTGTTTTCAGATGTAGTCAGATTCCCAGCTTTCTTCTTCCACCCTGGCAAAAGACTGGAGATTTTCTCTCTGGAGACTGTGAAGCAGTAGTGTAGTACCAAACTCTTAAGGAAGTAAAAATGAAGTAATTCAAGAAATTTACCCCCAACTGAAGGATGTGTTTCTACATGAGAAGTGCTCAATATAATGGACAAAAAATAGACTCACAACAACACACATTATAAAATTTTAGCACTTGAATAGAAAACAAAGAGAAGATTCTAGAAGCTTTCAGAGAGAAAAATCAGGTCTCCTTCAAAAGATCAAAAGTCAGAATGGCTTTGGGCTTCACAGCCATGACACAAAGCTAGAACTCAATGGAAAAATGCCTTTTTTTTTTTGGGAGACAGAGTCTCACAATGTCACCCTCAGTGGAATGCTATGGCGTCACAGCTCATAGCAACCTCCAACTCTTGGGCTCAAGCGATTCTCTTGCCTCAACCTTCCAAGTAGCTGGGACTACAGGCACCCTCCACAATGCCTGGCTTTTTTCTGTTACAGTTGTCCTTGTTGGTTAGCTGGCCTGGGCTGGGTTCGAACCTGCCATCTTAGGTGCATGTGGCTGGCGCCCCAACCACTGTGCTATGGGTGCTGAGCCTGCCTTTAGTATTTTTGAGGGAAAAATGATTTCAACCTAAAATTCTGTATGAGGCTGGAACATTTTGATACTTGCAAGGACTTAATGAAGTGGAGGGTGTGCTTCACCCAAACACAAAGTAGGTTTTGAGAGTGATAAATTGCCTCAGCTTTGGAGAATCACCTGGCAAATTAGGCCAGGTCAGAAAACTGTGGGAGAGACTTCTTCAGGAAGGTGGAATTTGACAGAATGCTTGATCTGCCAAAATGTATAAAGATTTTTGACAAGTGAAGCTGGGGGTTGAATTACTAATACATAAAACGAGGCAAACAAGTGAGGTGGGAAAGGGCAGTTGTTGACTCCAGGGAGATAAAAAATTTGGGCAGGATAAGAAAGATAGCTTTTTTAATGGAAGTTGAAAACCATTTATATATGATGAAAACACTGACCACTAAGCTATCCCATACTTATAAAACTGGAAACTTAAATTGATGGGTGATTAGGGAGGGTGCATGGTGGGTTGGAGAAGGAAAGAGCTATGGTAGAAAGGCAGTAAAACTGAACAATCAAGAATTACAGTCAAGTTACCTCCATAATTAGAGATACGGAGGTAACTACACAGATATCAGCCAGAATCAACCCAAGAGATTGCCTTCAGGGATTGAGGGCGAAGAACTGGTTTTTTTTTTTTGAGACAGAGCCTCAAACTGTCACCCTGGATAGAATACTGTGGCATCCCAGCTCACAGCAACCTCTAATTCCTGGGCTCAAGCGAGTCTCCTGCCTCTGCCTCCCAAGTAGCTGGGACTACAGGCGCCCGCCACAATGCCCGGCCATTTTTTGGTTGCAGCCGCCATTGTTGTTTGGCAGGCCTGGGCTGGATTCGAACCCGCCAGCTCAGGTGTACGTGGCTGGCGCCTTAACCCGTTGGGCCACAGGCGCCGAGCCGAAGAACTGGTTTTTACTGCAACTTTCTCAGAACTCTTTGACTTTGTTTGATGATGTGCATTTTGGACTGTAAAAACAAATTTTAAAATTAAAACTAAATCATTTACTGTAAAGAAATTTAGACATCATTTTATTCATTGCCAATAAAATGACAGCAGGGATTTAAGTGTTAAATTTTGTCTATGTGCCCTTCACTCTTATGCTACCAGTAAGGCCTGTTTGTGAAATGTCCTTAGAAGAAAAAGCTGATGGCACCAGTGTATTAGTTACAGGAGTCTTATGCTGTGCTCTACTGCTTATGAGTCCACAACCTGCCTACTTGGTAGCTTGTAGACTATTGCTCAGGAGAGTAGGTTTTCAAGAATGTTTGCAGATTGCCCTCCTTCCTGGGTCTTGTATTTACATCCCTTTGCAGGAGACGGCAGCCATGATAACTTGGAAGGCTTTTGAAAGCTGAGGATTTATCAGTTTATAGACCAATGTGGTTTTGGGTTTAGTTTCAAAAATGAAGGTGCTATAGCTCTTGGTTCCACTCTGAGCAGCAGTAACTTCCCCTCTTGGAAGTGGTTCCTTTATCACCTGTAAAATGGAGATTCTGATGCCTCCCTTGCGGGCTTGTTGGTAGTAGCTAACTTTGTGTTTGGGATGGGAACAAATGCTTTTCATACACAATCTTGTTTAATCTCCATGACACTTATGAGGTAGGTGCTACTATTTGCATTGTAGAGATGAAAAACTGAAGCTCAAGGAAATGGCCTTTTTTTTTAAGAGATAAGATCTTGCTCCATTGCCCAGGCTGAGTGCTCATGTTCACAGCTCACTGCAGCCTCAAACTCCTGGGCTCAAGTATTCTTCCTGCCTCCGCCTCCAAAGTAGCTGGGACTTCAGGTGTCCACTACCATGCTTGGCTTTTTTGGGGGGGGGTGGTAAAGACAAAGTCTCTGTTACCTAGGCTGGTGTCAAACTTCTGGCTTCAAGTAATCCTCCTACCTCAACCTCTTTGAGTTCTAGGATAATAGTTATGAGTCACTATGTGACTGAAATGACATTATTTGAGTTTCCACAGCTAATAAGAGGCAGAGCTGGAATCCGGCCTTTCACCTTTTAGCCATGTGCTCTTACACTATGTCAGTAACTTGCCATAATGCTGACATTCAGTCCTTTTGTGGGAAGTTAAAGTGAGGTAATATAAAAGGATCATCCTTGGCACGTAGTAGGCTCTCACTAGATTTTTGGGTAGTTCTGAAAAGATATTTTATGTTCAGAGATTTTTGCCTTTTTGTCTTTTCTTGCCCAAGTTTAAGGTAGCTTGACTGATTGGGTTAAAGTGACTGGAAGTGATTTTGTTGCCAGGCATTGACTTGACAATGAGACACATTTGATTGTCACACTTGGGGCAGGTTGGAGGTGGACTGCTCCTGGCATCTAGTGGGTAGAGACTGGGAATGCTGCTAAAAATCCTGCAATGTGTAAAGACAGCTTTCTCCTAACTAAGAATTACTTGGCCCAAGATGTCAACAATGAAGTTGAGAAACCATGGGTCAGAAAGATTTTCACTGAGTTCTACATCTTCCTCTTCCCAAAACACATGCATACACGTTGTTTTATAATCTGGTGAAATTTTCTCTGTGTTTGACTTTCACAGGTTTCAGAAACACTAAAGCGTTTTGCAGGGAAGGTGACAACAGCCAGTGTGAAGGAACGGAGAGAAATCCTCAGTGAACTGGGCAAGTGTGTTGCTGGAAAAGGTATTTATTTTCCATCCATATAACATGGACGCAATTCCATTTCAAAAATAAATCATGTTATTTCTTTAGAACCATGGCCGCCTTTTCCCCTCCATGCACAATTTCTGCCTTCACTTTCTTTATTATAATGTGTATTGAAACATTTAAGTTAATGGAGAGTTTATTTATCCAGTTGTAAAGTTTTACAATTTCATTTAGATTGAAAATATGTTTAGAAGATACCAACACTCATTTTCAAGTAGTCTACTGGGTGCAAAATCATTTTCTTTACAACTTGCGGTTAACTGTGTTTCCCAGTATGTATTCATAGAAGTTAGCAAAATGGTAACAGGTGATTGGCCAATAAAAGATTCCAAGGTCAGATAAGTTTGGGAGAGGCTATGTTTTGTAATGCCCTCTGGAAACTTTCACAACAAGGTGTTTTAACTTTACTAAAAGTTTCATTGTGTCGCCCTCGGTAGACTGCTGTGGCATTACAGCTCACAGCAAACTCAAACTCTTGGGCTGAAGTGATTCTCTTGCCTCAGCTCCCTAAGTAACTGGAACAACAGGTGCCTGCCACAATGCCTGGCTATTTTTTTTTTTTTTTTGAGACAGAGCCTCAAGCTGTCACCCTGGATAGAGTGCTGTGGCATCACAGCTCACAGCAACCTCCAACTCCTGGGCTCAAGCGAGTCTCCTACCTCCGCCTCCCAAGTAGCTGGGACTACAGGCGCCCGCCACAACGCCCAGCCACTTTTTGGTTGCAGCCGTCATGGTTGTTTGGCGGGCCGGGCTGGATTTGAACCCGCCAGCTCAGGTGTACGTGGCTGGCGCCTTATCCCGTTGAGCCACAGGCGCCGAGCCCGCCTGGCTATTTTTTGTTGCAGTTGTCATTGTTTAGCTTGCTGGGGCTGGGTTTGAACCCGCCAGCCTCGGTGTATGTGGCCAGTGCCCTACCCACTTACCTATGGGCACCACCTATTAAGCTTTTTTTTTTTTTTTGCAGTTTTTGGCCGGGGTCGGGTTTGAACCTGCCACCTCCGGCATATGGGGCCGGCGCCCTACTCCTTAAGCCACAGGCACTCCCCCTTATTAAGCTTTTTTTAATCCAGTGTTTTCTTTGAACATATTTCTTTTACTGAAAACCTGTTCAGGATTTAGAGATCACATTATAGAAATGCTGAACACATCTAGTTATCCTATTCTTGCACCATACTGAGAGATAATTCTATGATCTTTGTAGCATTTAAGGTGATTTTGCCTTCATTCAATGTATCCTAATTAGTTTTTTGAGTTTCCTTTTGGTGTGTTTGGTTCTCAAAGCATAACCCCTGTAATGGCAGCATCAGCAGCACCTCAGAACTTGCAGATAAAAATTCTCAGCTCCTTGGGCAGTGCCTGTGGCTCAAGGAGTACTGTGCCAGCCCCATGTACCGGAGGTGGCCAGTTCAAACGTGGCCCTGGCCAAAAAAAAAAAAAACTGCAAAAAAATAAAGAAAAAAAAATTCTCAGCTCCACCCCAGCAACTCAGATTCTAAAATTCTGTGGGTGGAGCATCTGTGTTTTAATAAGCCCTCTAGTTTTGTGATTTCCAAACGCTGGGTCTTGGACTGGTACCAGTATGTAGCCTGTTAGGATCTGGGCTGCAGGGTAGGAGCAAAGCTTCTTTATTTATAGACCACCTCATCACCACCTGAGCTCTGCCTCCTGTCTGATCATTGGTAGCATTAGATCCTTATAGGAGCGCAAACCCTAATGTAAACAGCACTTGAGAGGGATATAGATTGTGTGATTCTTTTGAGAATCTAATGCCCACCCCTCTCTTCCGGTCCATGGAAAAATTGTCTTCTGTGAAACTAGTTCCTGGTGCCAGAAAGGTTGGGGACTGCTGCCGCAGGTAATTATGTACTGAAGTTTGGGAACCATGGCTGTTAGAGATTTTTCTGACACATTTTACTTTTTTTTTTTCTTTTTGAAACAGAGTCTCACTCTCTTGCTCCAGGCTAGACAATCTCAAGGCCCTGAGCTCAAGTGATCCTCTTGCCTCAGTTGCCATGAGTAGCTGCCACCAGGTCTAGCTACTTTTTTAATTTCTTTTTTCCCTGCTCTTGCTCAGGTTGGTCTCACTATGTTGCTCCAGGCTAGGTAGTCTCAACCCCTGAGCTTAAGCAGTCTACCTGCCTCAGCCTTCCAGTGTGCTAGGATTATAGGTGTGAGCCACCGCACCTGGCCATCTTTAACTTTTTATTCCTCCACCCTTTTACCCATGTTCTCTTTTGCTGCTTCTGGCCTATTTGTTGCCTGGATAATATACCGAAGCTTGTTAAAGTTGTGTAAGTAAATTGCTGTTTGTGAGCTTCATAGGGATTCTCTTGTGTGTTAACACTTTAGTGTATGCATTTTATGGCCTCTTCAACGGTCTTTCTGGTCACTTTTTCAACAGGATTTTGGTTAGACAAAACAGCCATTTGACAGTGATCTTCCTTTTTTTTCTTTTTCTTTTTTTTTTTTTTTGAGACAGTCTCAAGCTGTTGCCCTGGGTAGAGTGCTGTGGCGTCACATCTCACAGCAACCTCAAACTCTTGGACTTGAGCAATTCTCTTGTCTCAGCCTCGGCGCCCACCACAATGCCCGGCTATTTTTTGGTTCTAGTTGTCATTGTTGTTTGGCAGGCCCAGGCTGGATTCGAACCCGCCAACTCTAGTGTATGTGGCTGGCGGCTCTAGCCGCTGAGCTACAGGTGCCGAGCTAATAGTGATCTTTCTAACTACAGGCTTCTAGTGCCGTAGTCAGTGATGAAGGATGCAGACCAGCTCTGCCACTTAGAGGCTGCGTGACCTGCTTCAAGTTACTTCACCTCTCTGAGCTTATCTCCTTGCTTTGAACATGGAGATAGCAGTAGCACCTCCCTGATAGGGTTGGTGGGAGAAGTAAATTTAACAAATTGTCTGGTAATCTTGCAGTGTGTATAGCTGTTGCTGTTTTTCTCTTAGCTACAGCCTCTTTCTAGTCTCAGTCATTCTTCCTTGGTTACTGAAATGGCCCTCAGTCAGATGCCCGGGTATGGTGTTCAGGTCCCTGGGCGTATGGGGTCCCTGTACCTATTCATTTCTCATCCATTATTCAGATGCCAGAAGTATGCAGTACTGTGTGAGCCCTTCATAGGCCTTCTCCTCTTAGGTGCCTCCCACATTAGTCTGTCTCATACTACAGGTTAAATTTCCCCTTACTCAGAAGCGTCTCCCTTTTGTCTGCATGCCTCAGTCTGGCATGCAGCACTTCGTCACAAGTTTGCCTTCCAACATTATTGAGCACCCTTGTTCAACCAAACTGTCTATTTCTTTCTGACCAGCTTGCTTGGTTTCCTGTTAGTTGGTTTCTTCATCTTAAAATGGGTTTACTGACAGTGACCACCTTGTATGCATTAAATGAGTTCATGTGTGTACAATGCTTAGCGCAAGGCCTGCCACCTTGTGAGTGCTAATTAGGTGCTGGGTGTTATTAGCCCTCCTCCTTTTCTTTCTCATGTGTCCTGATAGACCTTCATAACCCTGCTTTGCTCATGTTGTTAACCCCAATCATTGAGCACCTCTTTCTCTTTCCATCTTTCTATAGCCTACTAATTTATTAAGCTAAGCTTATAGAAACTAGTCCAGTTATAGTGATCTTCCCTTTTCTGGTCCCTCGTAGTACTTTAATTGTGTACTGCTTTTTAAAGCGTTTCTCTGAAATATACTTGAAGAAAAAACTATCATAATTGAACAGCTCTCTGAATCATCACAAATTAAGCAACGCACCTGTGTAACTAGCACCAAAATCAAGAAGTAGGATAGTGCTAGCACTCCTGAACCTCCACTCGATAGTGTGTAAGGTTTTGATGGCTCTTGGGTTGCCATAGTTTCATTCATTTAGCAAATGTCTTTCTAAAGCTTTTCTGTATCAGGTGTTTTCCTAGAGTCTTATTTTGTCATTGTTTTTTTCTCTCAGAGATTCTATCTTAATTATACAGGGAATGTCCAGAGGGCTGAGATCATGTCTGGTAGAATGCATGACCCACGCAGTTGCTTACTAAGTCATTTTTATTGACGAATTTCTGTGTGATTTTCGGTTTCAGATCTGCCAGAGGGAGCAGTGAAAGGGCTCTGCAAGTTATTCTGCTTGACTCTGCATCGGTACAGGTGAATCCCAACCAAAGGCTCTGTGTCCGGAGCACTTTGTACAAAGAGACTATATAGGGCAGCGTTTAGAGCCCAGGCTTTGGAGCCAGGTTGCCTGGGTCCAAATCTGGGTTGTATCACATTCTTGCTATTGGATCCTGGCAAGTTACTTAACCTCTCTGCCTCATTTTCTTTGTCTGTGGAATGGGGATGATACCATTATTTACCTCATAGGTGGTTGTTGGTGAGGGTGAAGTGCTGAGAAAAGTGCTTGCTGTGCCATGAGTGCTCAGATGTGTCACTGCCATTACTGATGCATGTAAAAGCACTTGGCCTAGTTTGAGGCCTTGGTATGTGTTCCATTAATATAGATGTTGCCCTTATTAGCTACTCTCAGAACTCTGGGAAGGAGGTGGGTTCATCTAGTTATTTCTTAGTCCTTCTTCTGTGATTCACTGGAATATAGTGTAATCAGTTTTTCCTAGGAGAGACCAGTTCATGTTCCCCTTCACCCCTCCATTTCTCTTCTTAGAGATGCAGCTTCCCGCAGGGCCCTGCAGGCAGCCATCCAGCAGTTGACTGAGGCCCAGCCAGAAGCCACTGCTAAGAACCTTCTGCACTCGCTGCAGTCTTCAGGCATTGGCTCCAAAGCAGGCGTTCCCAGGTAAGTGGTTAAGGTCATGGCTCCTTAGGGATTGCTGGAGTCCTGCTTAGGAGATGGCTGGTGTAGCTGAGTGTACTAAGCAGGTGTGAGCATGCCTTCACACTTTAAATGGCACCTGCAGTCTGCCTCTGAGCAGAGGGAGGAGCTGGGGTGGGAGTGCTGGGAAGCTAGTGGGAACAAGGCTGTTTTGAGGGGAACCATTTACCCACCAGGCCCTGAATGGGGGAAGCCATCTTTTTGTTTTATTGTTAATACCAAGAGATGGGAGATTGGCTAATAAGGCCCAGACTCCTTGTCCTCAGTTATCACAGAAGATTTGTGGGGAATTAGTTTCAAGTTCTGCCCTAGTAGGTCAAGGGAGTGTCCTACATTATTAGGCAGGGCCTTAGGATGAACATTTGTCCTCAAGATGGAGATGGCTGCTCTGGACTTAACTCCTCCTCTTCCCTGCCCTCCTCTCTCCTCTGTAGTAAGAGCAGTGGCTCAGCTGCTTTGCTGGCCCTGACCTGGACCTGCCTTCTGGTGCGCATTGTCTTTCCCTCAAGAGCCAAGCGGCAAGGGGACACCTGGAACAAACTGGTAGGTTTCCTGTGTCTCTGGAGTAGCCAATGTCAGCTTTCTGCCCAAAGTTAGTGAGTATCCCTTTTCTTTTTTTTTTTTTGAGACAGAGTTCTCACTTTGTTGTCTCCTGGTAGAGTGCCATGGTGTCATAGCCCACAGGAACCTCTAATTCTTGGGCTCAAGCGATTGTCTTGCCTTAGCCTCCCGAGTAGCTGGGACTACAGGT
Organism: Perodicticus potto; assembly: GCA_963574655.1. Taxonomy (NCBI): domain Eukaryota; kingdom Metazoa; phylum Chordata; class Mammalia; order Primates; family Lorisidae; genus Perodicticus; species Perodicticus potto. The sequence continues at coordinate 19,668 of CAUYRH010110916.1, read as the reverse complement.
ACCTGCCACAATGCCTGGCTATTTTTAGAGATATTTTTAGAGGTATCGCTTTAGCTCAGGCTGGTCTTGAACTCGTGAGCTCAAACAATCCGTCCACCTCAGTCTCTAAAAAGTTAGCAAGTATCTTTTTTTTTTTTTTTTTTTTTTTTTTAGACAGAGCCTCAAGCTGTCACCCTGGATAGAGTGCCATAGCATCATAGCTCACAGCAACCTCAAATTCTTGGGTTCAAGCGAGTCTCCTGCCTCCGCCTCCCAAGTAGCTGGGACTACAGGCGCCCACCACAACGCCTGGCCATTTTTTGGTTGCAGCCATCATTGTTGTTTGGCGGGCCTGGACTGGATTCGAACCCGCCAGCTCAGGTGTACGTGGCTGGTGCCTTAGCCTCTTGAGCCACAGGGGCCAAGCCATAGTTAGCAAGTATCTTAACTCCAAGTGCTCTTCTAGGTGTTAGGTGACCAGAATTCTGAACTGTGTCCAGGAATGTGACTTTGGTGTTTGGGGTATGAATGCAGCATAATCATGTTCATTTATTTTTTTTTGGAGGGGGGAGGGTGGAGACAGAGTCTTATTTTGTTGCCCTTAGTAGAGTACCACGGTGTCATAGCTCACAGCAACCTCAAACTCTTTTTTTTTTTTTTTATTGTAGAGACAGAGTCTCACTTTTTTTTAAATAGCCCTCAGTAGAGTGCCGTGCCGTCACACAGCTCACAGCAACCTCCAACTCCTGGGCTTAAGTGATTCTCTTGCCTCAGCCTCCCGAGTAGCTGGGACTACAGGCGCCCGCCACAACGCCCGGCTATTTCTTTGTTGTGCAGTTTGGCCGGGGCCAGGTTTGAAACCACCACCCTCGGTATATGGGGCTGGTGCCCTACTCACTGAGCCACAGGCGCCGCCCAGCAACCTCAAACTCTTGAGCTCAAGCAGTCCTCTTGCCTCAGCCTCCTGAGTGGCTGGGACTACAGGCATTCGCCACAATGTCTGGCTGTTTTTTAGAGACAAAGTCTCTACACTTGCTCAGGTTAGTCTCGAACTTGTGAGCTCAGGCAACCTACCTGCCTTGGCCTCCCAGAGTGCTAGGATTACATGCGTGAGCCTCCACGCCTGGCCTTATTTATTTATTTATTTATTTATTTATTTTTGAGACAGAGCCTCAAGCTGTCACCCTGGATAGAGTGCTGTAGCATCACAGCTCACAGCAACCTCCAATTCCTGGGCTCAAGCAAGTCTCTTGCCTCCGCCTCCCAAGTAGCTGGGGCTACAGGTGCCCACCACAACGCCTGGCCATTTTTTGGTTGCAGCCGCCATTGTTGTTTGGTGGGCCCGGGCTGGATTCGAACCTGCCAGCTCAGGTGTACGTGGCTGGTGCCTTAGCCCGTTGAGCCACAGGCGCTGAGCCTGGCCTTATTTATTTTTAAGACAGAATCTTAGGCCTGGTGCCGTGGCTCACGCCTGCAGTCCTAGCACTCTGGGAGTCCGAGGTGGGTGGATTGCCTGAGCTCATGGGTTTGAGACCAGCCTGAGCAAGAGCAAGACCCCATCTCTAAAAATACCTGGGCGTTGTGGTGGGCACCTGTAGGTAATCCTAGCTGCTTGGGAGGCTGAGGCAAGAGAATCACTTGAGCCTAAGAGTTTGAGGTTGCTGTGAGCTGTGACACCATGGCACTCTACCTCAGGCCACAAAGTGAGACTCTGTCTCAAAACAAAAACAAAAACAGACAATCTTGCTGTCACCCTGGCTAGGTGGCATCATCATAGTGCAGTGGCATCATCATAACTCACTAACTGCAAACTCTTGGGCTCAAGTGATCCTCCTGCCTCAGTCTCCTGAGTAGCTGGAACTACAGGTGCCTGCCACCCCACCCAGCTAATTTTTTAATTTTTTTTATACGGATGGGGTCTCTTGCTCAGGCTGGTCTCAAATTCCTGAGCTCAAATGAGCCTCCCACCTTGGCCTCCTAAAGTGCTAGGACTACCTGCGTGAGCCACCATGCCCAGCTGATCAGATAGTTTTATTTTAATACGTAATGACAGTGTACTATACACACTTTGTTCTTTTACCTTTTTTATTTCTTCAACCAGTCTGGGAATGTGTTCCACAGTAGTAAATAAAGAGGTTCTCATTCTTTATGAGTATTTACTAATCTTTTGGATGTGCCATACTACGTATACCTTGTCTACTGTTGATGGCCGTTTATATTGTTTATAATTTTTTATTGTTACAAACAATGCCACAGTGAATAACCTTGTACATACGCTATTTTGTACACATGTAAATGGAATTCAGCAGCATTGCCTTCACAAGCATATCTTTCTTCTCAGGGTAACAGTTCACACTGCTCACCAGAGACTTTGGGGATTTGTGGCATATAAAGTTGCTGGGCTGTTTGTAGTTGAGTACCTATTATGTGCTTCTCTCTGGGTTGGACAGTGTGCCCCATGCATATTGAGCTTCATTTCTGTATCTGTGGTGATAGTGCCTGCCATTTAGTCAGTGTTCAGTAAGTATTTGTGGGTTTAATGTCAAGGCAGATAGATAAGAAGTAAATAGACCTGGACCCTGGTTCTTTTCCAGCATGGCACATACCTCATTGAAATTTTATATAGGATGGTGCCTGTGGCTCAGTAAGTAGAGCGCTGGCCCCTTATACCGAGAGTGGCGGGTTCGAACCCAGCCTGGCCAAACTGCAACAAAAAAAATAGCTGGGCATTGTGGCGGGCACCTATGGTCCCAACTACTTGGGTGGCTGAGGCAAGAGAATCACCTAAGCCCAGGAGTTAGAGGTTGCTGTGAGCTGTGACGCCACGGCACTGTGCTGAGGACGACAAGGTGAGACTCTGTCTCTAAAAAAAAAAAAAAAAATTATATATAGAATTCATTTGTATGTTTATTTTTTTCCCATTGGACTGTTAGATACATGAAAGCAGGGAATGTGTCTGTCTTATTCCCCTTTGGCTTTGTTGTCTGAGTCATAGTAGGTGTTCAGCAAGTATTTTTTTTTTTTTTTTTTTGTAGAGACAGAGTTTCACTTTATCACCCTTGGTAGAGTGCCGTGGCATCACACAGCTCACAGCAACCTCCAACTCCTGGGCTTAGGCGATTCTCTTGCCTCAGCCTCCCAAGTAGTTGGGACTACAGGCGCCCTCCACAATGCCCGGCTATTTTTCTGTTTTTGCAGTTCGGCCGAGGCCAGGTTTGAACCCGCAACCTTCGGTATATGGGGCTGGCGCCCTACTTGCTGAGCCACAGGCGCCACCCAGCAAATATTTGTTAAATGAACATTTGTGTGAACAGTGTCATTAAAGGACAGGACTAAGTGTGGGGGGTGTGGCGGAAAGAAGTTTGGGCTGGAGTTGAGTGGCAGAGGCTGAGTGGAAATGAAAATCTGGATCTGGAGGGCCAGAGAGATCTTGGACAGGTTGTATAGGCCTTGGGACCTCTGCTTCCATGTTCCATCCTGACCTCGGCTTTCCTGGTCCTGGCAGGTAGAGGTGCAATGTCTGCTCCTTCTGGAGGTGCTGGGTGGCTCCCACAAGCATGCTGTGGACGGTGCTGTGAAGAAACTCACGAAGCTGTGGAAAGAGGTGACAGAATGCATGGGGCTGGTGGGTGTGACTTTTTCTACACTATCCTTCAACTTCATCTGATCCACCTGCTTGACACTTTCCTCTTCAGAACCCCGGGCTGGTGGAGCAGTACTTGTCAGCCATTCTCAGCCTAGAACCCAACCAGAACTATGCCGGCATGCTGGGGCTGCTAGTGCAGTTCTGCACGAGCCACAAGGAGATGGACGTGGTCAATCGGTACAAGGCAAGTGCCAGTAAGAGGCTCGCTGGAAAGGATTAGATACCTGCTTTGCCCAGGTGGCCCCAGTGGCTAATCTCATCTGAAACTTGGTGTTCTCACACAAGAGTCTTACCTTTTTCCATGAGGTATGACAGAGTTGGGATTTTTCCCTTCTAGTTCAGGCTTAGGGTGAATCCTGGCTTAGTTATTGGGGTGATAGTTTGCTTGCTCATGCAGTCGTTTATTCACCCCAGTTGAGCAGCTACCAATGTTCTGAGTGCTGTGCTAGGTGTTGGGCATGTACCAGTGAGCTAGGGAGCGATGACCTACCCTGTGGAACTGAGTCTGAGAAGGCAGCTAACACAACACAGTCATCTAGTTAGTTATAATGTGGTTAGTGCCACAGAGGGAAAGTGTGAAAAGCTGTGATTCTGCAACAGGGGAACCTGACTGAGACCGTGGATCAGGGAACATATTTGCCTAATGAAGGAACTTTGAGGGTGAAGAGGAGTTAGGAAGGTCGAGAGGTGAGGCAGAGCATCCTGTGGACAGGAATAGAGGAGAGGTGAGTGGGATCTGGGGGCATGAGTAGGTTAGAGAGGGTGAGGTGCATTTGGCTGGGTGGCATGCAGGCCTTACAAGCCATGTCAGGAACTTTGCTGTTTATGCCAGGGGCCATGGAAAATCATGGAAGGTTCATAAAGAGTATGGCATGATCAGTGGGACCTGTGTTTAGTACTGTGAAATTTGGATATTGGTTTGTATATTTTCTAGAAACCCTCCCATAACAGGTACCTCATAGGCCAGTGCACTGTAGAATGTCGGGTGTAACTAGACCTTTGTGTTCACTAGAGTGCCCTGCTGGATTTTTATATGAAGAACATTCTGATGAGCAAAGTAAAGCCTCAGAAGTATTTATTGGTGAGTGAGAAGTGAGTCCTTATTTATTGTATTGGTGAGTCCTTATTTACCTCGACAAGCTAAATCCCATTTTAAATTCTGGGATTCTCAACTGTCCTTTCTTCTTGGTCTGTTTCCATGAGGGCTGGGTGCCTGACTCATTTCTTTTTGTAGGATAGCTGTGCCCCTCTGCTCCGATACTTGTCCCACTCGGAATTTAAGGATCTCATACTGCCCACCATACAAAAGTCTTTACTGCGGAGTCCAGAGAACGTTATTGAAAGTAGGTTGCTGTCAGACAAGAGGATGGGAGGGACACGAGTTGCCTGATAAAGTCTGTTCCTAATACTTGGTGTTAGAAAGTATGAATGTGTGGGTGTTTGGTGGTGGTGGTGGAGAGGATATTTTCACTGCTTACTTTGCTGGAGAGGGTTAAAGATCCTTTTGAGAAGATATTGAAAGTCATGGGCCCTCTTGTTAGAAGAATGCACAAGGGCAGCTCCTGTGGCTCACTGGGTAGGGCGCTGGCCCCATATACCCAGGGTGGTGGGTTCGAACCTGGCCCCAGCCAAACTGCAACAAAAAATATAGCTGGGGGTTGTGGTGGGTGTCTGTAGTCCCAGCTACTAGGGAGACTGAGGCAAGAGAATTGCCTAAGCCCAGGAGTTGGAGGTTGCTGTGAGCTGTGATGCCAGGGCAGTCTACCGAGACTGATAAAGTGAGACTCTGTAAAAAAAAAAAGAAGAAGAAGAATGCACAAAAGATATCCACGTAGAATACTGCTATAATGTTAGGGGTTCAAAATGTTCTAGAGGCCAGGTGAGGTGGCTCACAGCTATAATTCTAGCACTCTGGGAGGCCAAGGTCGGAAGATAGCTGGAGCCCAGGAGTTTGAGATTGCTCTGAGCTAGGCTGAAGCTGTTACCCTCTAGCTTCTAGCCCAGGCAACAGAGTGAGACTCTATCTCCAAAAAAAAAGGAATGTTCTGGAGATCATTCAGGTCAAGACCCTCTTCTATACACAGGACTTAGTGAATATAGAGGTAGCACTTGAAACCATAGGGTGTGACAGTTGAATATCTGTACTTTTTTGTTGTTTGTTTTTGAGAGACAAGGTCTTACTCTGTTGCCCAGGTTAGAATGCAGTAGTGCTGTCATGGTTTACTGCTCCCAGGCTAAGTGATCCTCCTGCCTCAGTTTCCCAAGTAGCTGTGACTGGATATGGTGGCTCACACCTATAATCCTAGCACTCTGGGAGGCTGAGGAGGGTGGATTGCTTGAGCTCAGGAGTTTAAGAGCAGCCTGAATGAGAGTTAGACCCGGTCTCTAAAAATAGCCAGGGTCTTATGGTAGCACCTGTGGTCCCAGCTACTCAGGAGGCTGAGGCAAGAGAATCGCTTGAGCCTAAGAATTTGAGGTTGCTGTGAGCTATGATGCCATGGCACTCTACTAAGGGTGACAAAATGAGACTGTCACAAAAAACAAACAAAAAAACACACCATTACCTGGCTAATCTTTTTATTTTTAGATGAGGTCTCACTCAGGTTGGTCTCAAACTACCAGGGTCAACCAGTGCTCCCACCTCGGCCACTCAAAGTACTAGGCTTACAGGTGTAAGCCACTGTACCTTTCCTGTCCCTTCTTATCTTGATAAAGTGTGTTGGTGGATTATTGAATGAGCTTTTTTTGCTGATTGGGGTGGTCAGTATACAGCTTTTCAGCAGAGCTTAGGGACGTGGCTCTGAGATACAGGGTGGTCATGGTTCCATGTGGCCAGACAGTAGGCCTGGTAGTATTTGCTGGGAAGTAGGGAGAAAGTATTCTCTGAATGTATTCCTGAGTGGGGTGATCATGGCTTTCTGTCCCCCTTAGCTATTTCAAGTCTGCTGGCATCAGTGACTCTTGATCTCAGCCAATATGCCCTGGACATCGTGAAAGGACTGGCCGGCAAGTATTCTAGCCTCTAGATGTATCTTGGGTTTTGGTTGTATTTTTTTCCAGTTACTGGAGTAAAGGGAGCAGGGGGCAGCTCAGATTAGAAATAAGGCTCTAAACTAAACTGCATTGGCAGTTTCTTTCTTGAGATCATTTATAAGGAGAACACGTTAAGTAGCATTGAAAAGTTGGGAACATAGAACTGTCAAGGATGAAAGTCTGGATGCTTAGTTGTCAGCAGCCTCTGAGCAACTCTGTGTGTCCAGGTCAGCTGAAATCCAACAGTCCCCGCCTGATGGATGAAGCTGTGCTGGCATTGCGGAACTTGGCCCACCAGTGCAGTGACTCTTCGGCCGTGGAAGCTCTAACCAAGCACTTATTTGCCATCCTTGGAGGTGAGCAACCCTTTTTGGCCGTGGGTATGGCTGAAGTGTGGTTCCTGGATTCTAGGAACTGGCAAGGATTTGACATTCCATGTCTGCTGTGGCAAAGCCTGGAGGATGCCTGCTCCGGAATGTGAAAGTATGATGTGAACTGTTATTGTATACATAGCAGGAAAAACTAAAATACATTGGAATGTTAATAACATCTTTCATAAAAATTATTTATTTTCTTTTTGGAGACAGAGTCTCACCTTATTGCCCTCGGTAGAGTACAGTGACGTCATAGCTCACAGCAACCTCAAACTCTTGGGCTCAAGGAATCTTCTTGCCTTAGCCTCCCAAGTAGCTAGGATTACTGGAGCCCACCCCAACGCCCGGTGTTTTTAGAAACAGGGTTTCACTCTCGCTCAGGCTGATCTTGAATTCATGAGCTCAAGCGATCCTCCCACCTTGGCCTCCCAGAGTGCTAAGATTACAGGTGTGAGCCACTGTGCCCAGTGTTTTTTTTTTTTTTTTTTTTGAGACAGAGCCTCAAGCTGTCACCCTGGATAGGGTGCTGTGGCATCACAGCTCACAGCAACCTCCAATTCCTGGGCTCAAGCGAGTCTCTTGCTTCCGCCTCCCAAGTAGCTGGGACTACAGGCACCCACCACAACGCCCGGCCATTTTTTTGGTTGCAGCCGTCATTGTTGTTTGGCGGGCCCGGGCTGAATTGCCAGCTCAGGTGTATGTGGCTGGCGCCTTAGTCCGTTGAGCCACAGGTGCCAAGACCCTAGTCTTATTTTTTAATTTTTTTATAGAGATGGGGATTTGCTATGTTGTCCAGTGTACACTGAACTCCTGCACTCAAGCAATGCTCCTGAGTAGCTGGGACTACAGCAGTGGTTCTCAACCTTCCTAATGCTGCAAGTCTTTAATACAGTTCCTGTGGGTCATGACCCATAGGTTGAGAACCACTGACTATAGGCTTGTACCGCCACACCTAGTTTAATAATGTCTTTGAGTAGTGGAAACATCAAAGGTCCTTTTTTTGGAGACAGAATCTTACTCTGTTGCCCAGACTAGAGTGCCATGGTGTCATCATTGCTCATAACCGCAGACTCTTAGGCTCAAGAGATCCTTTTGTCTTAGCCTCTGAAGTAGCTGGGACTATAGGTGTGTGCCCCTATGCCCAGCTAGTTTTTTCTATTTTTAGTAGAAATGGGGTTCTCCCTTTTATTCAGGCTGGTCTCACACTCCTCAGTTCAAGTAATTCACCTGCCTCAGCTTCCCAGAGTGCCAGGAGTAAAGGTATGAGCCGCTGAACCCAGCCTATGGGTGCTCTTTTTTTAAAGACAGACTTTCAAGCTGTCACCCTGGGTAAAGTGCCACGGCGTCATAGCTCACAGAAACCTCCAACTTGGGCTCAAGTGGTCCTCTTGCTTCAGTTTTTCTATTTTTTTTTTTTTTAGTAGAGACGGGGTCTCGCTTTTGCTCAGGCTAGTCTCGAACTCATGAGCTCAAGCAATCTACCTGCCTTGGCCTCCCAAAATGCTAGGATATATAGGTGTGAGCCACTGTGCCCAGCCACCTGTGGGTGCTTTTTTTTGAGACAGAATCTCACTATGTCGCTCTTGCAGAGTGCTGGTGGCATCACAGCTCACAGCAACCTCAAACTTCTGGGCTAAAGTGATTCTCTTACCTGAGCCTCCCAAGTAGCTGGGACTACAGGTGCCCACCACAATGCCCGGCTATTTTTTGGTTGTAGTCGTCGTTGTTTGGCAGGCCCAGGCTGGATTCGAACCCGCCATATCCAGTATATGTGGCTGGTGCCCTAGCCGCTGAGCTGCAAGGTGCCAAGCCCTATGGGTGCTTTAAAAAATGTTTTTCTTTATGTTTTTCCTGTTTCTCAAATTTTCTGTTTGAACATGACTTTTTTAGTTTGAAAACAAAAGGCTAATAAGTGTTATTTTAAACCCAGCTTCACAGTAGACAGTTTGCTTTTGGAATCAGAAACCTCATTGTGGTGTCTTACACACGACTACATTATTCACCCCCCCGGGAAATGTGGCAGATGTGAATTTGAATCTTTCCTGTCTCTTCTCTCAGGCTCAGAGGGAAAACTAACTGTTGTAGCCCAGAAGATCGGTGTCCTCTCAGGTATGGATTTCTCCACAGGTGGTCTTATACATGAGCTTTAAGAAAATTCTTAGTTAAGGCAAGTCCTTTGGATCTTGACTCCAGACTATCTTAGGCTTTCTAGCCTGCCTCCTTGGACTCTGCTGCCTACTTGCTTGGCAAGAGGGACTTATTCAAGTTTAGTGGGAGGCTGGGCTTCTATGAAAGACAGGCCATGTGGAGGAAGACCTGAGGGAGGGCCAAAGGAGAGGAGTGGTTGCTGGGGAACCCAGAAGAGGTCTGACCAGGAACGCAGAGATGGCAGATGCAGGAAGACTTGCCTATTTGTGGTTTTGTGCTGATGAGGGGCTAAACAGGGACTCTTTCTTTCAGGGATTGGGAGTGTCAGTCACCATGTGGTATCTGGGCCTTCTAGTCAAGTCCTGAACGGGACTGTGTCTGAGCTGTTCATCCCGTTCCTCCAGCAAGAAGGTAAATCTGTGCAGCATGGTGGGCATGCCATCTGAACTCATCCTTGACCATAAAGCCCTTCTGAAGGCATATCTCCCTCAGAGAGCATGGCTGGGAAGTGTCTGAAATATTACTGCTTCCTCCCATACTCTGGCTTGGTTTCTTGCACTGCTTGCAGTGATTTGACGCAGTTATAAGACATCAGATTAACTGGGCTTGTGCTTTTTTGCCCTAGTTCATGAAGGAACCTTGGTACATGCTGTCTCTATCCTGGCTCTCTGGTGTAACCGGTTCACTACTGAAATGCCCAAGAAGCTCACCGAATGGTTCAAGAAAGCTTTCAGCCTTAAAACCTCCACCTCTGCAGTGAGGCATGCCTACCTGCAGTGCATGTTGGCTTCCTTCCGGGGTAAGATGTCACCGTGGGTCAGTGTCCAGGCCTCCCCACAGAGGTGACCAAGTCTTTGGGGACATTAACAACACTCTAGGCTTTTCTTTTTGGTTTATTTTGCATGAATTTATTTCTTCCTGAAATAAGTGGGAACATAAGGCAAAGCCTAGAATCAAGTCTCAGGAGTTTTTTATAACAAAGTATGGCTTTTCCTCTTTATAAGATGTTGAAATTACAAAGCTTTATTCAGAGAGGACCCAGAACCAGAACCTCTCACTACAGTATCTGAAATCATGAAGAAGTGATTCTGATAAGGCTGATTTAAAAGGTCTAATTTCAGGGCAGTGCCTGTGGCTCAGTGAGTAGGGGGCTGGCCCCATATACCGAGGGTGGCGGGTTCAAACCCGGCCCCAGCCGAAGTGCATCAAAAAATAGCTGGGCGCTGTGGCGGGCGTCTGTAGTCCCAGCTACTTGGGAGGCTGAGGCAAGAGAATCGCCTAAGCCCAAGAGCTAGAGGTTGCTGTGAGCTGTGACTCCACAGCACTCTACCAAGGGCGATAGAGTGAGACGCTGTCTCTACAAAAAAAAAAAAAAAAAAAAAGTCTGATTTCATGTAAATTTCACTATGGAGTCTGCCCTTGCTTCAGTGCTAAAAATATTACTGTCTTTTGGGCATAAGCATCTACCTCCTTCCCAAGGAGGAATAGAGGAGACTAGGAGCATGGCTGGGTGTGGTAGCTCACAACCGTACTCCTAGCACTCTGGGAGGCCAAGGCAGGAAGATGCCTTGAGCTCAGCCTCAGCAAGAGTGAGACTCTGTCCTTACTAAAAATAGAAGGCTGGTATCTGTAGTCCCAGCTACTTTGGAGGCTGAGGCTGGAGGATTGCTTGAACTAGGAGTTTGAGGTTGTTGTCAGCTAAGCTGACACCATCTACCAGTGATTTTTTTTTTTTTCTCAATGTCTTCAAATAGGAGAGGGGGCAGGAGAGAGCTCTACCAGTGTTTTTTAACCTTTTTTTAAATCTCACAGTACACTTAAATCTTTAGTTAAACTTCCATGTCACACTTTCAATTATGTTGATCAAAAAAAGTTAACAGAAAGAATACACTTACTGTGTTTTGAACTTCTTTTTTTTTTTTTGAGACAGAGCGTTAAGCTGTCGCCCTGGGTAGAGTGCCGTGGCATCACAGTTCACAGCAACCTCCAACTCCTGGGCTCAAGCGATTCTCGTGCCTCTGCCTCCCAAGTAGCTGGGACTATAGGCGACAGCCACAATGACCAGCTAATTTTTGGTTGTAGCTGTCATTATTGTTTGGAGGGACTGGGCTGGATTCGAACCTGCCAGCTCAGGTGTATGCGGCTGGCACCTTAGCTGCTTGAGCCATAGGCGCCGAGCCTGCTTTGAACTTCTTTCAAAAATGTTTAATTAATTATCTTTAAAAATTTTTTTGGCACATCTAAGATTATCTCATGGCACACCAGTGTGCCATGGCACACTGGTTGAAACTCACTGCCATAGGCTCTGTCTCAAAAAAACAAATAGGCTGGGCACAGTGCCTCACACCTGTAATCCTAGCACTCTGGGAGGCCGAGGTGGGATTGCCTGAGCTCACGAGTTCGAGACCAATGTGAGCAAGAGTGAGACCCTGTCTTTAAAAATAGCCAGGTGTGGCTCCGCGCCTGTGGCTCAATGGTCTAAGGTGCCAGCCATGTACACCTGAGCTGGCGGGTTCGAATCCATCCCGGGCCCGCCAAACAACAATGACGGCTGCAACCAAAAAAAAAAAAAAAATGGTCGGGCGTTGTGGTGGGCGCCTGTAGTCCCAGCTACTTGGGAGGCGGAGGCAGGAGACTCGCTTGAGCCCAGGAATTGGAGGTTGTTGTGAGCTGTGATGCCACGGCACTCTATCCAGGATGACAGCTTGAGGCTCTGTCTCAAAAAAAAAAAAAAAATAGCCAGGTGTTGTGTCGGGCGCCTGTGATCCTAGCTACTCAGAAGGCTGAGACGAGAATTGCTTGAGCCCAGGAGTTTGAGGCTACTGTGAGCTATGACGCACGGCGCTCTACCAAAGGCGACAAAGTGAGATTTTGTCTCAACCCCCCCCCCAAAAAACACAATAAAACAAATCTGTATAGGAGCTTGATCTCCAAGCTAAAAACTTCTAGTACTGATTTCCACTTTAGAGATGGGCTTTTATTTCTTTTCAAAAAGTTTTAAACTTATTTTTTTGATAGAGAGTCTCACTTTGTTACTGTGGGTAGAGTGCCATAGTGTCATCATAGCTCACAGCAGTGTCAAAATCCTGGATTCAAGTGATCCTCCTCCTGGCCTTCCAAGTACCTGGGACTACAGTTGTGTACTACCACACCCTGCTGATTTTTCTTTTTCTTTTTTTTTGAGACAGAGTTTCAGTTTGTCACCCTTGGTAGAGTGCTGTAGTGTCACAGCTCACAGCAACCTCCAGCTCTTGGGCTTAGGTGATTCTCTTGCCGCAGCCTCCTGAGTAGCTGGGACTACAGGCACTTGCCACAACGCCTGGCTATTTATTTATTTATTTTTTATTAGAGACAGAGTCTCACTTTGTCACCCTTGGTAGAGTGCCGTGGTCTTACAGCTCACAGCAACCTCCAGCTCTTGGACTTAAGTGATTCTCTTGCCTCAGCCTCCTGAGTAGCTAGGACTATAGGCGCCCGCCACAATGCTGGGCTATTTTTTGTTGCAGTTCAGCCGGGGTCGGGTTTGAACCCACCACCCTCGGTATATGGGGCTGCCGCCCTACCCACTGAGCCACAGGTGCCGCCCGATATACTAGTTTAATTGTGAAACTAGTACCCATGTGTACCCATTTAGTAGTTACAGGAACATAGATGTAGCTATAGTTTTAACTGGTTTCTATTTTTTTTTTTTTAATGGGTTTAGTTCATAGGGTCAGCAGATTGGTTTCGGTATTTGTGTCTAGAGGTTGTCTTATATGGGGGAAGGATATCAAATAGGAATTGATAGGCTTGAGATTTGCTCTGGCTCTGCCTCATCCTGCTGTGTAACCTTGGACAGCTCAGTTAATCTCACTGTTCACTCGTCCATCAAATGAATAGCTAGATTATTGGATTAGTAAGGATCCTTCTACCTCTGCTTTTGTGTTCGTATAGTTTGATTTAAGCCCCAGATTCTAATTTCATTTCTTTGAGATATTTCTCAAATTAACTGAAGGATTTTATTCAGTTATTTGGGTTATAAGTATCCCTCAAGTATTCTTTTCACCCTCAAGGATTAAGGTGCCCTATAAGGTGTTTGTCTTCTCTCCACAGGTGACACACTATTGCAGGCCCTGGACTTACTGCCCTTGCTCATCCAGACAGTGGAGAAGGCAGCCTCCCAAAGCACTCAGGTTCCTATAGTCACTGAAGGGGTTGCCGCAGCCTTGCTGCTCTCAAAACTTTCAGTGGCTGACTCACAGGCTGGTAAGAGTCCAGAGATGTCCAGGATGGTAGCAGACAAGGGCCTTTTACAGAGTCCTTGGAAGGAGTGTCCTTGATGTTTAGGATCAGCTTGGCCCTTCCTACACTGGGTCAGCCACAGGGGTGCTTGTCTTCTGCACAGATGTTATCTCAGGGTTGTACCAGGCAGTGGGAAGATAGTCAAGCAGCTTTATCACTGTCCTCCTTCATGCTTTTGCTCCAGTATTCTGGGATGTGGGCTTGTAGATGATGTCCAGACTGACCTGCATTTAGCTTCAGGACTTTTTGTTTCAGTTGGTTATATGTTTGTACAGTACAAAATTCAGAAGAATACAACATAAAAAGATTCCCCATAGACATGTCTTCCTGCTGCTAAGTTCCCCTTCCTAAACAGTATTGCCACTTTTGTGTCCAGAGATAGTGCAAGATCAAACGCATTAGGTCACATGCTATACATGCCAAATGATATATGTATTATATATGCCATGTGTATTGTATATCTTGGAACTTATTCCAAATTAGTATAAGAAAAATCTTTCTCATTCTTTTCTGTAGTTATCTAGCATTTCATACTTTGATTCCATCTCCCAGTTTCTGCACTCAGACATATCTGAACTTACTCCGGTGGTTAGTCTCTTCATATGCTATTTTGTGCCTACTGTGTAAATGCCAAGGCACTGGGCTGGCTGGTGGGATGCGCATGACCTCGCTTCACCAAATTTCAAGGCACTTACTCTATAAAAGGAATTGAGAAATGCAAAAATACATCCATAGTTTAAGGCAAAATGTGGCATTAGAGCAGTTTTGAAGGCGAGATTGCTTCTAGTTTGGGGGATGGGGATCAGGAGAGCCTTCATGAAAGGGGAACCGGGGCCCTGAAGACCTGAAGGATTTCATTATCCTGAAGGGAATGGCTCAGTGTCAGTCTAAACAGCCCTAGTCAGGGAATGGCAGGGAAATCCATAGTATATAAACCTCAAGTATTCCAGTGTGGCACCTGGGAGAGGTAGGAATTCCAGATGAAGAGCAGCTCACCAAGGCTCCTGCAGGCAGCAGGGAACCACTGTAGGTTTTCATATAGAAGTGACCCCAGAAGGATTGAGGTTAGTTCTCAAAACAGCAGAGCAGTGAGCCTAGAAATGACCTGCCCCTGCTAGGGGAGCATGTCTGCTTGCTGCAGAGGAGGGGCTGTCAGCAAAGCCCACCCCAGCAGCTTCAGGATGGAAGAGGTCAGCCTGGGGCACCTGGTGAGCTGTGTTGTGGGTTGACCTTTTGTTTCTTGTAGAGACCAAACTGAACAGTTTCTGGCAGCTAATTGTGGATGAGAAGAAGCAGATTTTCACTTCTGAGAAGTTCCTGCTCATGGCTTCTGAGGATGGTGAGTTACTACCTCCTCAGTTGAACCTGAGATTGGGGCCAAGTCTCACCATTAGGCCTTCAGGGAGGAACCTTCCCTAACTGGTCAGTAAGTTCTGCAAAAACGTGGACCAAAGTGCCGTGGCCAACAGCTCAGTTGTCATGGGAATGAATTCATTCCTGTGGGGATTGTAAGGAAATGAAACTTTGGAGATTTGTAGAGACAGAGCTGTGATATTATCTGTAATTACAGCTGATTGGGTAATTGGTGCTGTCTTAGAGGTTTTCTTGTGTTAAGAGGCAGCTGAGAAGCTCTGGTGGAGTGTGGCAGGCTCTACTCCCCCATCAGGAGACACAAAAACTACTGGTTTCTATCCTGGCAGAAAAGGAACAGTTGAATTTTAAGTGTGTGTTTAAAATTCTAGGTTGCCTTTGGGGTGTCTGCCACTAATTGGTGATTTGAAGAGTTTTTGACTCGTAAATCACAACATCCCATTAATGAGCTACAACTAGACCTAATGTGTTTGATCTTGCCCTATCCTGAATACTGTTTAGGAAGGGTGCCTTGAAATTTGGTGAAGCGAGGTCATGCGCATCCCACCAGCCAGCCCAATGCCTTGTTAGTAACTTACTGCTTTAAAAAAAATTTTTAGTTAGCTTTTGAGTAGGAAATCTATTCATGTAATTTGAAAATAAAAGATACAAGAGGGTTTACCCTGAAAATTATAGACCTGCTTTGACCTCTGGCCACACAGTTCCTTTGGCTATAGATAACCAATTTTATCAGTTTCTGTATCTTTGTATTTTTTTGTTTTTATTTTTGTTTTTTGAGACAGGTCTTGCTCAGTTGCATGGGGCTAGAATATAGTGTCATTGTCATAGCTCACTGCAACCTCAAATGCCTGGGTTCATGCGATCCTCTCAGCCTCTCAAGTAGCTGAGACTATAATAGGCTTGTGTTACCACCAAAGAAATAATTTTCTTCATTTTTAGTAGAGGCAAAGTCTTGCTTTTTCTTAGGCTGGTATGAACTCCTGACCTTAACCTCCCAGAGTGTTGGGATTACAGGTGTGAGCTACTATAAAATTTACATTTTGATGTTAATTTTCCAGTTCATACTAGCTCTTTTGGGAGGGGTTGTGTGCACGTATACATTTAACTTTTTTAAAAGCAGTTATGCACACCAGGCACGATGGCTCATGCCTATAATCCTAGTACTCTGAGAGGCTGAGGTGGGTGGATTGCTTGAGCTCAGGAGTTCAAGACCAGCCTGAACAAGAGCAAGACCCCGTCTCTATTAAAAATAGAAAAACTGAGGCAAGAGGATCTCGTGAGCCTGAGAGTTTGCTGTGGTAAAGAGGTTGCTGTGAGCTATGATGCCATAGCACTCTACCCAGGGCAACAGAGTAATAACTTCGTCTTAGGAGGGGGAAGGCACTTACATAGGCCAGGCATGGTGGCTCATGCTTGTAATCCTAGTGCTCTGGAGGCGAGGACTGGAGGATCACGTGAGCTCAGGAGTTTGAGACCAGCCTGACCAAATGTCTGTAGACGTAGTAGAAAAGACTTCTACAAAAAGTAGAAAAATTAGCTGGATGTTGTGGCAGGTACCTTTTGTCCTAACTACTCAGGAAGCTGACAAAGGAGGATCACTTAAACCCAGTAGTTTGAGGTTGCTGTGAGCTAGGCTGATAACCATGGCACTCTAGCCTGGGCAATAGAGTGAGATTCTGTCTCCAGAAAACAAAAAAAAAGCCCTTATACTATTTCTCTTCCTTTCCAGCCCTGTGTACTGTGTTGTATCTGACGGAGAGGCTTTTCCTCGACCACCCGCATAGACTCACTGGCAACAAAGTCCAGTAAGTAAGGATTACTCACTTTTTCCCCTGGACCAAATGAGGTGAACCCATTCGAGAACCTAAGAAACAGGGTGTGTGGGAGGTGGGAGGATTGGCTGTGGAGAGCCCTCCCTGCTCTTGGCTTTTCCCCAGGGTCATCTGTCCCTGTGCTTGCAGGCAATATCACCGGGCTCTGGTGGCTGTGCTCCTGAGCCGTACCTGGCATGTCCGCAAGCAGGCTCAGCAGACTGTTCGGAAGCTGCTGTCCTCTCCCGGGGGCTTTAAGCTAGCATATGGGCTCCTGGAGGAGCTGAAGACTATCCTCAGTTCTCATAAGGTGAGAGCATCTGTCCTTAGGCAACCCTGCTTATGCCATGGGATTTTAGCTGGTTTATTGTCTATTCCCAGGCTGTTCTCTCACTTACATGCGGTGATGCCGGAATCTTCTGCCTTGCCCTCCAGCTCTAGTAACATCTTTCATGTGGTTCCTTCTCTTTTTCAGAGACTTTTTGACTTCCTGTACCTTTTGACATGTAGCTCTACCTCTTCATCCCTATATAATTAAATAACACTTTGCTTTTAAAGCACTTTGTAATTTTTAAAGCTTTTTATACCTATTTTGATTTTTCACAGTCCCTTTTGAAGGCTGATAAGGGTTCGTTACCTGTATTTTTTTTTTTTTTTTTTTTTTTTTTGAGACAGCCTCAAGCTGTCACCCTGGATAGAGTGCTGTGGCATCACAGCTCACAGCAACCTCCAACTCCTGGGCTTAGGCGATTCTCTTGCCTCCGCCTCCCAAGTAGCTGGGACTACAGGCACCCGCCGCAACGCCCAGCCATTTTTTGGTTGCAGCTGTCATTGTTGTTTGGCGGGCATGGGCTGGATTTGAACCCGCCAGCTCAGGTGTACGTGGCTGGTGCCTTAGCCCGTTGAGCCACAGGCGCCGAGCCACGTTACCTGTATTTTATGTGAATCGGCCAGTGTTCCAGGAGCTGAAATGATTTGTACAGGGTCTTTGAGCTTGTGGGTGGACAGTGGAAGACACCCAAAGACCTGGCTCTTATTTCAGTGTTCTTTGTGGCATGTTTAACTGCTTGAGGAATATGAGCCAGTGACAGACTTGCAGTCGTGGGCCAGGTGTTCTGGGTCAGTTTCCATTGCTGCCTTTTCCCATGTAGGCTTTTTAGGTCCAAAGTTACTGGTGCTTCCTCCTCCAGGTATATCTCACAGCTGGGCATTCTTCTCGACTCCAGCAGGGACCCCAGAGAATACCATGAGCACGAAGCTGCTGTGTCTCTGGTGCCGTTGGCTGCTGTGTTCCAAGCCTGCACAGGGCTGTGAGCAGTGGGGGCTCATATGTTGTCTCCATGCAGGTGCTGCCTTCAGAGTCTCTGGTGACTGATGCTGGGGAGGTGACAGAGGCAGGCAAGGCCTATGTGCCTCCACGAGTTCTGCAGGAGGCTCTGTGTGTCATCTCTGGTGTGCCAGGGCTCAAGGGTGACATCACCAACACCGAGCAGCTGGCCCAGGAGATGCTGATCATCTCTCACCACCCATCCTTAGGTCTGTGGCTGTGGTGGATGTGGGAGATGTGGGAGGCTATGTTGGGCAGGGTAAGGGCTTCAAAAGCTCTCTTCTTTTTCAGTGGCAGTGCAGTCTGGGCTCTGGCCAGCGCTTCTTGCCAGGATGAAAATTGATCCTGAAGCCTTCATCACCAGGCATCTGGATCAGATCATTCCCAGGATCACCATGCAGAGTCCCTTGAACCAGGTATATCCCTTGGCACATGAGCTGGGCTGGCCTCGGTTTAGAGGCATCTCTCATCATAAGATGCAGGAAGGGAGGATTCCAAGAAGCAGGTAAAGGTGTGATGAAACATAGGCTTGGACCCTTGTACACAAAAGAAAACTTATTGCCTCATTTACCTGCAAAATCCAGGGATGTGGCCAGCTGAGGCTGACTATAGGGCTCCTGTGTTGCACTCAGGAATTTGTGGGTAGTGTTTCTCTTACTCTGTTTTTCTTATCTCTCCTTTCGAAACTCAATATGGGCTCCATTCTCAGTCTTTTTGTTTTTAATAGCAAGATTATGGCTAGAATTCCAGGCTTGCCTATGGCCTCTCAGCAGCTCCAGTGGGAAAAGCTTACATTTTTCCATTATGTCCATTGGCATCAGATCTCTTTGCTCCTGGTTGATTTGATTTGGGACCTGTGTTCATCCCTCTATTCTTACTTACTTAGGGGGCCACTTACCTCCCTCTGGGGAGGGGGAAGGCAGCTCCACCTGAACCATAGACACCGAGATTTGGGGATGAGGGTGTCTCCCTAAATTAGGGTGCTCTTATCCGATGAAGGGGTAAATGCTTCCTGAGTGAGGCAGACACTAACTCCAGCTGGCCACTCCAGAGGGTAGTGCTCAGAAGTGACAAGGCAGTGGCAGAAATAAGGGAAGCCAACACTGAGGGTGTCTAGGTGTGGTGGACCCCTGGCTAACGCCAGCCTTGGCACATACTGACTATATCTGTATTTGTCTGGCAGTCCTCCATGAATGCTATGGGCTCCCTCTCCATCCTGTCCCCGGACCGAGTCCTCCCACAGCTCATTAGCACCATCACTGCCACTGTGCAGAACCCTGCACTGCGCCTGGTGACTCGAGAGGAGTTTGCCATTATGCAGACCCCTGCTGGGGAGCTATATGACAAATCCATCATTCAGAGGTGAGACCTCACTCACAGGCTGTTACCTTTCCATCTCAAGCCATAGTTTTCTTGCTTACAGGATAGACAAGCAACCTATCCCCCTATTAGTTAAGCACCTGCTGTTTTCTAGCCATAGTGTTAGGTCCTGGATACCAGAGGGTATCGAGTATCTGGGCACTTTGCTGGTGCACAGTACTTTTTTTTTTTTTTTTTTTTATTGTTGGGGATTCATTGAGGGTACAAGAAACCAGGTTACACTGATTGCATTTGTTAGGTAAAGTCCCTCTTACAATCGTGTTTTGCCCCCAAAAGGTGTGGTACACACCAAGACCCCACCCGCCTCGCTCCTTCCCT
>CAUYRH010110911.1:0-15542 GCA_963574655.1 Perodicticus potto | reverse complement strand
TTTTGCATAGACATGTTTTCCCATTAGACAGCCACTGATCTCACATAAATCTTGTACCAAAGACTATTTTTAAACAACGCTTTACTAAAATGTTTCTTTCCTTTTTTTTTATAGACAGAGTCTCACTTTATCACCCTTGGTTGAATGCCGTGGCATCACATAGCTCACAGCAACCTCCAACTCCAGGGCTTAGGCGATTCTCTTGCCTCAGCCTCCTGAGTAGCTGGGACTACAGGCACCCGCCACAGCGCCTGGCTATTTTTCTGTTTTTTTGCAGTTTGGCCAAGGCCAGGTTTGAACCCGCCACCTTCAGTATATGGGGCCGGTGCCCTACTCAATGCACAGGCGCCGCCCACAAGAGGATCTCTTAATCCCAGCAGTTTGAGTTTGCTGTGAGGTTTGAGCCATGGCACTGCACCCAGGGTAATAGCGTGATACTCTATCTCAAAAAAAAAAAAAAAAAAAAAGATCCATGTAGGAAAAGACCAAGTCAGAGCCAACTCATTCATTGCTGGGATTAGTGGAAATGATTAGTCACTAGGAACTAAATCTTGGAAGAATGAAAAGATGGCAGAACCCTAGGAACTATATACCCAGAGGCCAGCTGGGCCATGGGTATAGCAGAGGAGAGGCACATGGTCTTTCCTGCTTCCTCCCACAGTCCAGTTCAACCTGGGCTGATGCATTCAGTATGGTGGTCTCCACGGGGAGGCACAGAATCCAAAGATGAAGATGTCTATGCGGGTGAAGAAGAATGGCAAACTTTGCAGGCAAGAGTAGGAGACAGAACCTGGGCACAGTGGCTGGGCACACCTGTAATCCCAGAACTCTTTAAGGCCAAGGCAAGAGGATCCCTTGAGCTCGGGAGTTCCAGATCAGCCTGAGGAAGAGACCTCATCTCTACTAAAAATAGAAAAAAATAGCTGGGTGTTTTGGTGCACGTCTGTAGTCCCAGCTACTTGGGAGGCTGAGGCAAGAGGATTGCTCAAGCTCAAGAGTTTGAGGTTGCTATGAGCTGTGATGCCACAGATCCTCTACTGAGGGTGACAGAGGGAGAATCTGTCTCAAAAGGGGGGGGCAGTGCCTGTGGCTCAAAGGAGTAGGGCTCCTGGCCCCATATGCCAGATTTGGGGGGTTCAAACCCAGCCCTTGCCAAAAACTGCAAAAAAAAGTAAGAGATCACAAGTGGAAGAGAATGGGGAAGGATGACAGAGAGACTACATCTGGATAAGGTAGTGCCATGCTTGGGTTTTGGACCATTCCAGACAGGCTAGGAAGAACTGACTCCTCTATCTGTAGGGCTCTCTGAACTCTGTACCTTTCCTTTCACTATAGTGCTGCTGAAGCCTATCTCACCTCCCAGTGAGAAGCAACTCAGGAAATTGGTTCCTTGCCCTCAACCCTCCTCTGGGAGTGAGAAACACATCTCACAAGAAAGAAAGGAAGCCCAAAGAAGTAGAAGCTTTCCCTCCTGGCTGAGGTTTGTCAGCACCCCCTACTAACACAGGGAATAAGGCAGTTCCCCAAGCAAGCCTCAGGCTGTCATGAAACTACCAAGGCAAGAGACTTGGTCTTTGTCCTGCTCAGCAGTCTGCCTGGGCTGGCTTAAACAACTTCACTAGCATACTAGGATTTTTAGCTAGCCAGAGATCCTGGTAGAGCAGGAAAAAGGACTAACACTGGAAGGCACAGAATTTGCTTGATGCCTTGCCTGCATAATTCTTTCCTGTTGCAATATTCGAGTTTTTTTTTTTGAGACAGAGCCTCAAGCTGTCACCCTGGATAGAGTGCAATGGCATCACAGCTCACAACAACCTCCAATTCCTGGGCTCAAGCGAGTCTCCTGCCTCTGCCTCCCAAGTAGCTGGGACTACAGGCGCCTGCCACAATGCCCGGCCATTTTTTGGTTGCAGCCGTCATTGTTTGGTGGGCCGGGGCTGGATTCGAACCCTCCAGCTCAGGTGTACGTGGCTGGCGCCTTAGCCCATTCAGCCACAGGCACCAAGCCAATATTCAAGTTTTTATTTGCATTAGGTTAAAAAAAAAAGGCAGTAAAAAAAATTGTCAGAAATGTTTACCACAAGCCTAACCCCACCGCCCATGCATTGTTCTCAAGAAAGCTAATTAAGCCCCAATGCTATTACAGTTACATGCTTCCAAAGACTTGTTGTGACAAGAAAAAATAATGAAGCCACGGCTCCTGCAAGTTGTAAGCATCCAAGTCAAAACATACTGCTTCCCTTGCACCTCTATGTTTCCTTAGACGGGCCCTGGGCTGGCTTTTGCCTATCTCACTAATGCATGCACTTACTTTCCTCCACCCAGGCCCCTTCCAGATGTCATATTACCACATCTCAGGTTATTCCCCTGCCTTTAGGCACTTACCTAAGGGGCTCTCAGGCTGGAGGAAGGGGTGACTAAGAGAGCTTTCAAAGGGCGGCGCCTGCGGCTCAAAGGAGTAGGGCGCCGGCCTCACATGCCTGAGGTCAAAAAACTGCAAAAGAAAAAAAAAAGAGCTTTCAACTGCACTGAGCTGCCCTGTGTGCAGGTCCCACTGGGCGTAGCCTGGAGGCTTGCAAAAGCTAAGGCGAGGGAGAACACAAAGGAAGGGTTCATACTAGATCAACTACAGTGCATACAACCCGATTCCAGGTTTGCTGGCTGGGGCTCAGGTCCTGGGCTCCAAATTGGTCCCTCCCAATTCCCTGCTAGCTTCCTTTCCCAAGGGAGAAGGGCATCAGTAAATGACAGGCTCTGAACCTCAGCTACACTCGCCCTGATACCCTCAGGGACTGTTCGGAGGTGGTGCAGAGACCAACCCAGTTAACACTACCAGTTCCAGGCTGGGCTCAGAGTAGCTCAGGGTGGGGGCTATACGTGCTCAGCTCCCCTGCGGCCTTAGCCTAGCAGAGTTCTGCCCTGCCCCCCGCTGAGACCTTAGCCCCACCCACAGCCCCCGCGGGTTTTGTTTTGTTTTTTTTTTTTACAGAACTTATGTTTATTGCAAACAAACAAAAAGAGAGAGGGGGAAAGTGTGAAAATGATCAAAAACACAACGTATATGGTTAAGAATTAATTTTTTTTTTTTTTTGTAGAGACAGAGTCTCACTTTATCGCCCTTGGTAGAATGTCGTGACGTCACACAGTTTACAGCAACCTCCAACTCCTGGGCTTAGGCGATTCTCTTGCCTCAGCCTCCCAAATAGCTGGACTACAGGTGCCTACCACAACACCTGGCTGTTTTTTGTTGTTGTTGCAGTTTGGCCGGGCCCGTGTTTGAACCCACCACCCTCGGTATATGGGGCCGGCGCCTTACTCACTGAGCCACAGGCACCGTCCAAGTCACTGTTTTTAAGCCTGCAGCCTTCTTAGCCCCTGGAGGCTTAACCCAATCTACGGCAGGCTGCTTAGTGATCTGGCGCCACCTCCTGGGAGACAGAGGAGACGGTGGACAGTTCCCCCTCTTTGGCCCAAAGGGGCTGTGGCAGTCCACTGCTATGCTAGGGAGCATCTTGAGTCACTACCAAGGTTGAAAGCTGCCACTTTCCCTACCCCGAATCTGCCTAGGGGACTGGATCTGGTCACAGGGACCCTTCCACAGCAACATGGACAGAACTTCCCCCATCCCAGCTGAGACTACCAGGTTAACTCCACCAAAGCTGGGGACCATGGGGCTAGCAAGTACCTCAGCAGCCAAATCTTTCATGCTGCCCATGGCCCCAGGGTGCCCTCAGGTGGTTTCCTCCTGCAGGGGCACTCCAACCCCAGCTGATCTGAACCTCTTACCCTATCTACTCCTCCAAGTCTTCTAGAGTCCCCAATAGGGAAAAGGTATCCAATCTCCCTCAGTAGAAGTTTTAAATAATTCTTTGCTTCTGGCTTGGTGCCTGTGGCTCAAGCAGCTAAGGCACCAGCCACATACACCAGAGCTGGCAGGTTCAAATCCAGCTCAGGGCCTGCCAAACAACAATGACGGCTGCAACCAAAAAATAGATGGACTTTGTGGTGGGCGCCTGTAGTCCCAGCTACTTGGGAGGTGGAGGCAGGAGAATCGCTTGAGCCCAGGAGTTGAGCTGTGATGCCATGGCACTCTATCCAGGGAAACAGCTTGAGGCTCTGTCTCAAAAAAAAAAAAAAAAAAAATTTGCTTCTCTACAATAGGAACACAATTTTATAGTCAGAAAAAAAACTAAAGTGTTTGGGTGACACTCAAAAGAATTGAATGGGCCTCACACCAGCTGCAAGACCTTGACCAATTTCCTTGCCTTCTTTGGGCATCAGTGACCTTGCCTCAAGACAAAGGTTGAGAAGGTGAGCAAAGCCAAGAAAAGAGTAAGACACCAGCCAATTTGGATTTTCAAGATACAGAAATGGAGAAAGAGAAAATGAAGTTCATCCTGAAAGACTGATGCTTGAGGCTTGGCGCCCGTAGCTCAGTGGCTAAGGCACCAGCCACACACACAAGAGCTGGCAGGTTCGAACCCAGCCTGGGCCTGCCAAACAATGACATCTACAACCAAACCATAGCCAGGCGGGTGGTTCATTGAGTAGGGCGCCGGCCTCATAAACTGAGGGTGATGGGTTCAAACTTGGCCCCCACCAAACTGCAACAAAAAAATAGCCGGGTGTTGTGTCAGGCACCTATAGTCCCAGCTACTCACGAGGCTGAGGCAAGAGAATGGCCTAAGCCCAAGAGCTGGAGGTTGCTATGAGCTGTGATGCCACAGCACTTCACCTAGGGAAACACACTGAGACTCTGTCTCAAAAAAAAGAAAAAAGACTGATGCTTGAATTGGGCCATCCATGCTTTATAAGAGCTGGGAAAGGACCTCTCCTAGATTGTTTAGCCTGTTGGGAACAAGGGAAGCCAGGCTTGGGGTTGCAATGAGGCAAGTAGTGTAGAGACTCTAGTCCCCGCCAAACAGGTAGTATTCCAGAGGGTCAGGCTACCACTCATTCCTATACACACAAGATTCTCTTGCCAACAGCCCTGACCCAGGACTGGCCCAAGGATTTTGGTTGATCCAAGGCAGTGCCTTTATACCAAGAGAGAATGCAGAGTCCTCTAGCTTCACGTGGAGTCTCTGACCCTTTTGCAGGCACATACTGGAGGTGACCCATTATCTCAAATCCAATCCCCAGTTCTTAGGATGTCTCAGAACCCCCTACAGATTAACATTGTCCTTGTATCACAAATGGGGAGGCCAGACCTGAGAGATCCCAGGAATCTGTCTTAAGAAAGAAGCAGATTTCTGTGGGTCTGATAGTCCCTTCCTTCCTGTCCCTCCCCCCATCCCTTTCTCTCTAGCTCAAAAGACCTGAGCACATAGTACCCACCCTAGCCAAGGGAAGGTCACAGGGATCTGGCAGGTTTGCTGGGGGACACGGGTCTGCCAGGCCTAACAGCAAATATTTTCTTATCCCCCAAAGGAAGTAGGTGGGTTGAGGTCAGAAGTCTTTGCAGCTTTTCTTCCTGCCCTGATGGGCCTTACTATTTTCTGCTGAGACTAAGTTCCCTTACTTAAGCTCAGGACAATCAACTCCACTCACCACCAGTGCTTTTGGGTTACACATTGAGCAGAACTTCCTGAGGTCAAGAGACAAGGGGCAGGGTCATTTCCTGAAACCCTGCTGCTAGGCTTCGGGAGACATGTCCCTGAACACATGTTGGGGACAGCCTTTCCTGGCAATTAGTGTGGTGCCCACTCAGGTCCTAACTCCGTAGTTGTTTGACCTTGAAGAACTGCCCACTCTGGGACTGAGCTTTATCTGCAATATGGGACCAGTCTCTTCTCTGGGTCTTAATGGCTATGAACAGAGGACCAACCCATGAATTGCAGGGGGTTATGGTGAGGAACTAGAAGCTATTGAGAGTATAGATGAGCCCAGAAGAAATACCAGATCTGTGACCAATGGCTTGATCCTGTCTAAGACACAACTGTTGCATCTCTTACCTCCCACATACCAACCAGTGTTCCAGGACAACCCATCTGACCCTTCTTGGGTACTGAGTCATGCTCAGCTTACCCAAATGGCTTGTCCACCCCCGGCCAACAGGCCAACCAGGGCAGAGCAGCCTGGCCAGAAACTTTTCACCCCTTCTTACCCCAAGACCAATCTCAAACCTGCCTTGAGACTTGGGGAAAGGAGCTGAGATAGACCTGCAATAAGGGACATCCCTAGGCTTCCATCTTCTTAGAGTCCCAGCCCAAAGGACCCCTGGCTAGTAAGTGGAGACCCACTCTGGGGCAGAAAGCCATGACAGAACCTTTCCTATCATCCTCCCTCACATCCAGTCTCATTGGCTTCTCTGTCACCACTTACCTCTTACAGATGAGGAAACTGAGGATCAAAGAGACTTGCCTTAGCTGGTTCACAAGCAGAAGAGGTGCCATGGGGGCTTACATGTTGGCAGAGGTTATGGAGCACACACCCAGCCCTCCCAGTACAAAAATAATATGGCTTGTGTGGAGGCCATCAGCCACTTCTACATGGGCCTGAGTCCCCACTTTCTGTCACATGGGCGCCTCATCACTCGTGTCCAAGAACCTGCCCAGGGACCAAAGGAAATAGATGCTCAGAGGCAGTGTGACATTGTAATAAAGACACTGCTTTTATTTAGTTTGATATGTTTCTATACATAATGCAGAAAACACATCTTAAAATCATATAGAAGGAAATAAAAACACATCAGTGGTTGGTGAACACTTTAATGTGAGATTGGCTCTCCATCTCAGAGTCCAATGGTCATCACCAGCCCAGTGCTCAGGAGGAGACTGCCTGCAAAGGCATTGTTGCTGTTATTATTCTGTTCATTGCCCCAGCACCTCCAGTTGCTATGGCAACTGGCCATTCTGGGCCAGCCACTTCTTTTGCGTGGTAGTGCCTGAGGTGAGGTTGCTAGGGGCAACAGGGCTGTTTGGAAGGCCTTGCAAAGCCCTCACTTGGAAAGATGGAAATCGTTTATTTTTTGAGGAGGTCATCAGAAATAATCTCACCAGATTCCATTTGTGCTCCTGTCTTTGGGGCATCAGGGAAACTCCAGCTTGGCCCAGGGCTTGGAAGCATGATCCCTGTTACTTGCAGTCCACTGAGCCCTCATCTACAGGCTCCCCTCACAGGGGCACTACTCACTCCAGAGTACCCTGCTGGGGGCTGGGACAGAAGAGAGAGGCTAGGCCCTGTGGAAGAAGGGGCAAGGAATTATGCCCTCTGGAGAACAGTAGGAAGGAGACCCCTCTCCTCCTGCCGGACCTCCCGTCCTGAGGCAGCACACACAAATCCTCTGCAAAACATATGGCTTAGAAGGAGCTGCTCCGTGTGCAAAGGGAGCCTAGGTCCACCCACCTACCCTCAATCAGAGAAGGGATACATTATTGCGAAAGGCATTCCTCCCTTAAAGGTACCCAAAATAACTCTCAGACATCAATGAAAAAGTCATGCTCAAAATTGTTTTCTTTCAAAGAAGAATCAAAGCAGAGTGGGTGCCCCTGAGTCATGGGACAGAGATGCAGATGGACAGACGGATGTTCTACTAAAGAAAGGCAAAGGAAGCCCCAGTGTAATTCCAGAATTTAAACTTTTAGGAAAAGAAGGGTGAAAAAAATCAAAATGAGCAAAGCCGTCAGTTCCGTGGAATCAACACTAAAAGCTTGTACAAACTGCTATAAGCATCACCATTTTTAATCTTTTTTTAATAAAACAATTTGAGGCTGTATAAAAACTTTAGTAAAAAATTAGCTTTGAGAGCCCACAGATTTTTACTATGAACTATTGCTGGCACTCCTCCCCAGCCACCAGACCTTTTCTAGTTGTTCAGGCCCAAGGCCTGGGCCTGGAGCGCCAGAAAAAAGGGATGGGGTAGGTAGGGTGGGGCTGTGGACTATTGGGACAAAGAGGCCAAGGTCAAGTGAGGAAAGAGAATCATATGACATAAAAATATTGCATCTTCACCAAAATGTCCCCCACTGAGTGTTTCAAAAACCATGATACTCTTTTTTTTTGCGGGGGTGGGGGGACACAGAAGAAGGATTAAAAAAAAGAAAAAGATCGATGTGGCAGAGTCCCTCATCCTCCCAGTTGCCCCCATGAGCAGCTGACCCACCTTGGAGCACCTAAGTTGGGGGCCACAGCCACTGCTGACTCTTGGGAGTCCCCTTTCCATGGAAATGAAGACCCCTTGGTGGTGGGCCACTAGTGTACATGGGGTGGAGGTGGGGATGTATATGGCCCAAGAGGCCCCTCCAGCTTCTAAGCCCTGGCAATAGTGGAAGAATTAACCCAGCACCAAGGCCCTGGCCTCTGAGCCATGGCCAGGAGGCCTCCAATCAGGCTCTGGCATATCAGAGCAACCAAGTTGACATAGTGTGAAAAAATAGGATTCCTTTGATAAAAAATACTGTCCCTTGGTCTTCTCCAAGTTTGAAACACCCTGGGAGCTTATTTTTAGCAAAGCAATTCCCCATACCCACCCAAAAATCATACATAACAAGTTTAGGTAAACAGCAGATTAAATGTAAAAACTTAACCTTAACTTCTGAAAGTCCTCTGAATTTAATCTTTAGCTACTGTTTTCCATGTTACATCCTGCAGCTAGACACACGTGAATAGAAAAAACAGTACAGTTAGTGTTAAAGGCAAAATGCAGAGAACTGGGGAGCCGCCCAGCACTGCCTGCAAGTTCATTCACGGTTCCTCGCTCCCTCTATCTATCTCTACTCAAACAGTGCTTTCAGAGCCAGCTATCAAAAATGCAGCGAAGAATTTTCTATGAACAAACAAAAAGCTGTTAGGCAAAAAATAAAACTAAAAAAGTCCCCAAAGTCTTTTCAGCTGCTTTGGGGTTTGGGAGGACCAGAGAGGGCGGGATTGTCTAGGCCCCATGTGTCAGTGTGTGCTAGGTCAGGTGTCGGCTCCCGGCGGACAATGGTCTGCAGGCCACCAGTTTCCAAAGACAACACTATGTTGTCTCTAGGTCCCTGCCCTACCCCTGCCTCCACCCAGGCGCTTATGGGTTAAGGAGGGACATAGGGAGGGGGTGACCGGTATGGGGTCATGTTCTTGGGACGGGAGCCTTTGCCCTCCATGGGGGCTGTGAAGGGTGGAGGTGGCTGGTAGGGAGGTGCATTGGGATCTTCATCCCGAAGGGGTGTATACTCTCCCACCGTGTCCTGGTTCAGAGGGGTGGTCTCGGGCACATTCTGGTTGGGATACTCAGGAGGCGGCAAGGGAGCCTTCTCCTCCTGAAGAATGAGTGGCATGCTGGAGGAGGGTGGGGGCTTAGAGTCGTCCAGTTCATCTGCAAAGATAATAGGCACCCCCTTCTTGATGAAGGTGGCCTGGTCCTCAAGGGTAAGCTTTCCCTTCCTCTTCTTGCGATAGCAGATCATGGCAATGATGCCAGCAATGAGCAGGATGGCTGCGACCACCACAGCAGGAATGACTGTATGCAGGTAGACATCATCCTCACTGCTCTTCTCAGGGTCCCTGTCTGGTACCTCTGTGGGTGGCACCTCTGAGGGCACCCTCTTGGCTGGTGCCACAGGGATAAACTGTAGGTGCCGACAACTACCAGAGCCTGTCACAGCAATGCTCGTGGCCTTAAAGTCAGGCTCCAAGGCGTTGGAGAAGGCAGGCCGAGGTTTCCCATCATCTTCAGCAATCCGCCGGCTCAACCCCATGATCTGCTCCTTAGGGCAGGGCTCCAGGGGCAATGTGTTATTGGTCCATTCCACCACAATGGAACCTCGGGTGATATTCTGCAGGGTGATAGTGCTACAATTTCGGTCCCCAAAGGCAAAGGCCAGCTTCTTCACCAAAGCAATCTTCCTGTGGATGTCACTGACCACTGGTGCTGGGTCACCCACAAATTTGGCCTTGAACCACGCAGGAGCCTTATCTCCTTGAGGGCGCCTATGGACGTGTATCTCGAAGGCATCCACAGCTGATAGGCCCCCCTTATCTGTAGCATGCATGAAATACTCATGTTTGCCCACATGGCTGCTGTCGGGCAGGCCATACATTAGCTGGCTATTGCTGTTGAACTGTACCCAGGACTTCTCACCTACTAGCTGCTGCTCCCGCAGCTTCAGGGTCAGCTTTAGTTTGTCAGTGGTGGTGTCCTCCTTGTCATAGAAAGTGTCTGATGGGATCTTCACCTCAAAGTAGGTACCAACCCAAGCATCTACCCTATCAATGTGGTTCTTGAGCTCTGGGCGTTGGTTAGGTTCTCCCCCTCTGGGCACTCCACTGGTGGTGGTACGGATGTGAGTAGGTGGAGAGGCCGTTTCCAATCTGGTGATGGGAGCTTTGGTGGTAACCCGGGGTACTGGTCGGGGAGTTCGTGGTTTCTTCGTTGGCCTGCGAGTTGTGGTGGTTGAAGAGTCAGCCGAAGGCGTTGCTGGTTTGGGCGTGGATACTCGTGGCTTCTTGGTGGTCATTGTGGGAGGGGTAACAACTGCAGTGGGTTCCACGTAGCCAGGAATGGTCATGGTTGGACGAATATGGCCAGGAACTGTGGTGCCAGCTTCTGACACCCGAGTGGGCTGGGTGGGGCCTAGGGTCGGGGTCTGAATAATGGCACCTCGAGTCCAAATGGTGACTGTGGGCTTCCCAGGAACAGGATCCCTGACTGGTGGGGTCATGGTTTCTGTAGGAGGAGCAATGGATGGAGATGTTGGGGTGGGCACAATCCTGGATGGAGGCTCCTGGATAGCTGTGGTTGGGGGCCCAATGGCGGTGACAGGTGTGGGTGTGGCATGGATCTGTCTCCGGATGCGTTTGGGAAGAGAGGGTTTCTTATTGGCAATGTGCCAACCCACCACAGGGTAACCAAGGTGGGCAGACATAGCACCCTCCCTGGCAGGGGCCTCCACACCACGAATATCAGGCACATTATTCTGGTTCAGGGAGCAGCCTAGCTTCCAGGAGAGCAGGGCCCCATTCTCTACCACCTTTTTTGCATTTCCTGGGCCAGCCATGAAGGCCGACATGTCAAATAGTCTATTGTTCACTACAGGCACCAACTTCATGTTGTGAATTTCCACTTCTGAGAACCTCCGCATCCTGTGCAGGAGGTCAATCCTTTGCTTTGGGGTCATCTTGGTGAGGTCAGCATCCAGAATCACTGTCAAGACAGTCACAGGCTCGTCAGCAACACAGGCAGATGACAGCAGCTCACCAGGGTCTGGTGAGGCTGCCCGCACAGACTGTGGCTCACTGTGGTCTTCAGGATAAACCTCAATGGAAAACACACTGGAGGTCTGGGGAACATGGCTCCCGTTGGCCCCCAGCCGTGCAGCACTTACTGAGATGTAATGCACACCCTTATCAGTGTCAAGTGGGAGGCCCTCCAGGGTATGGCTCTCCAGATCCCAGTACAGCCAAGATGGCAAAGCCTCCTTTCCCACAGCTGATACCTAGAAGAGACACAAGCATAAGTTATAATTGCTATTATCACTGCATACCATTGAGAATTGTCACAGTAGTTAGCCACTAGTCTAGCCTGAATTGGGTGATAGGCTTGAGGTATAATTCAGAACTCCTGTTGGGGAAGCCAATTCCTCCCCAGAGAAAAGCACAACCAAACTGTCACAAAAGACTGAGACTGCAAGATGGGATAGATTGGGGGCAAATAATTCACACAGGGCCACACACTGGGGAGACAGTGGTACTAGCATTCAGGTACATCTTTTTTTTTTTTTGAGACAGAGCCTCAAGTTATCGCCCTCGGTAGAGTGCTGTGACATCACAGCTCACAGCCTCCAACTCCTGGGCTCAAGCGAGTCTCCTGCCTCCGCCTCCCAAGTAGCTGGGACTACAGGCACCTGCCACAACGCCCGGCTATTTTTTAGTTGCAGCCGTCATTGTTGTTTGGCGTGCCCAGGCTGGATTCGAACCCGCCAGCTCAGGTGTATGTGGCTGGCACCTTAGCCACTTGAGCCACAGGCACCGAACCTCAAGTACATCTTATTCCAAAGAACTGATGTCATGGAGCTCAAAAACATTGTGGATTTTTGTTTTCTTTAGAGACAGAGTCTCACTCTGTCCCCCTTGGTGGAGTGCCATGGCGTCACAGCTCAGAGCAACTTCCAGCTCTTGGGCTTAGGCGATTCTCTTGCCTCAGCCTCCCAAGTAGCTGGGGCTACAGGCGCTCACCACAACACCCAGTTATATATATTTTTTAAGAGACAGAGTCTCACTTTGTCGCCCTCGGTAGAGTGACGTGGTATCACAGCTCACAGCAACCTCCAGCTCTTGGGCTTAGGCGATTCTCTTGCCTTAGCCTCCCGAGTCAGCTGGGACCACAAGCGCCCACCACAATGCCCAGCTATTTTTTGTTGTTTTTGCAGTTTGGCCGTGGTTGGGTTCGAACCCGCCACCCTCGGTATATGGGGCCAGTGCTCTACTCACTGAGCCACAGGTGCCGCCCAACATTGTGGATTTTTTTTGTTTGTTTTTTATAGAGACGGAGTCTCTCTTTATCACCCTTGGAAGAGTGCAGTGGAGTCACACAGCTCACAGCAACCTCCAATTCCTGGGCTTAGGTGATTCTCTTGCCTCAGCCTCCTGAAGAGCTGAGACTACAGGTGCCCACTACAACACCTGGCTATTTTTCTGTTTTGCAGTTCAGCCCAGGTGAACTTGACACCTTCGGTATATGGGATTGGTGCCCTACTTGATGATCCATAGGCGCCGCCCAACATTGTGGATTTTTATAACAGTGAGACACCCAGCCACCTATTCACCTACTCTACCTGTAGAATGAAATCACAATGTCTCATCCCAGCCCTCAGCACTTTCCAGTTGTTTTTTTTTTCTTTAAGACAGAGTCTTAGCACAGCACTCTATCCAGGGTGACAGCTTGAGGCTCTGTCTCAAAAAAAAAAAGACAGAGTCTTAGTATGTCAACTTCAGTAGAGTGCAGTGGCATCACAGCTCACACCAACCTCAAACTCTTGGGCTTAAGCGATTCTCTTACCTCAGCCTCCCAAGTAGCTGGGACTACAGACACCCACTACAACGCCCGCCTATTTTTTTGTTGCAGTTGTCATTGTTATTTAGCAGGCCCGGGCCATGTTCAAACCTGCCAGCCTGGGTATATGTGGCCAGCTCCCTAGCCACTGAACTACGGGTGCTGAGCCTTCTCTCCAGTTTAACCTTGGACTTCTCTCCTTTGCCCACCACCAACACCATGCCTTTGCTCAGGTCATATGCCTGGTCTGGCGTGTCTTTCCTTATCCAGAAGTGCAGATACATGCAGGTCCTGGTACAATGCTCCAAAGGACTCACTATACAATCATCATGTTACATTCAAGTGGAGTGTGGCACATTTGTATAAAATAAAGTTAGACGGCTCGGCACCTGTGGCTCAACGGGCTAAGGCGCCAGCCACATACACCTGAGCTGGCGGGTTCGAATCCAGCCTGGACCCGCCAAACAACAATGACGGCTGCAACCAAAAAAATGGCCGGGCGTTGTGGCGGGCGCTTGTAGTCCCAGCTACTTGGGAAGCAGAGGCGGAAGACTCGCTTAAGCCCAGGAGTTGGAGGTTGCTGTGAGCTGTGATGCCACGGCACTCTATCCAGGGTGACAGTTTGAGGCTCTGTCTCAAAAAAAAAAAATAAATAAAAAAAAATAAAGTTAGCTGTATTTAATGTTTTAATTAACCCTGTTTCTCAAACCTCAAGAAACACTGTTGTGTCCAGGGTAAAGGGACCAGAATCAACTATTCTAGAATAGTGTTTATCAGACAAATCCCAAGGAGCTCTGGTCTTTCCCTATAGTCTATGGGAACTATACAGAGCTCTCTTCTGCCCTTGTGTAGCCTAAGCACAGAAGGAAGCCTAAGGAGCTCATCTCCTTATTCAAACCAATAGCACCTTCGATTTCTTTCAGTGTGGAAATCCTTTTCTACAAGAACATAACTGGTAACATTCAGAGCATCCAAAGGAATGTTGCCATAGAAACTTCTACCATCTGTTGACAAAAGGGAAGATTTGCTGGGCGGTGCCTGTGGCTCAGTGAGTAGGATGCCGGCCCCATATGCCGAGGGTGGCAGGTTCGAACCTGGCCCCAGCCAAACTGTAACAACAACAAAAAATAGCCGGGTGTTGTGGCGGGTGCCTGTAGTCTCAGCTACTTGGGAGGCTGAGACAAGAGAATTGCCTACGCCCAAGAGCTGGAGGTTGCTGTGAGCTGTGATGCCAAGGCACTCTACTGAGGGTGACAAAGTGACACATTGTCTCTAAAAAATAAAATAAAATAAAATAAAATAAAATAAAATAAAATAAAATAAAATAAAATAAAAAATAAGATTTGCCTCTTGCCCAGACCCAACTGTGGCTCCTCTCACCTTTGGAAAATAACTACTCCTGTCCTCAATGCAAGACAGGGGACACCACAGGTGGTCTGCCTGAATGCATCTCAGATCTACTACTTAATGCCAAGTCCAGAGACACATTGGCCAACAGCACATCTCACTATCAGCCTCAGCCCTTACGCTTCATGGCCACTGCTTATCAGCAGAGGGAATTAAAATGCTTCCCTCCTTGTGGCAGGATAAGCTAAAGCCAGACTGCTGGGTTCCCCAGTGGCTCCAGTTTCCTTTGCTTCCTCCTGCTAAAGCCTAAAGAACCTGAGGAAGGAAACCCCAGGCTTATACCTGATACTCCTAGCCAGGACCTAAGTGTCCAGGCAGCAACTTTATGAGACAGTAGAACTTTCTTTCTTTTAAACTGGTTTAAACAGGTTTCCCATCTCCAGCAAAAACCCTTACGAAGACAACTGACATTATTAAGAGTTAGTATAAGAGAATTAGTATTGCCGGGCGCGGTGGCTCATGCCTGTAATCCTAGCACTGTGGGAGGCTGAGGAGGGAGAATTGCTTGAGCTCAGGAGTTCCAGACTTGCCTGAGAGAATGAGACCATGACTCATGAAAAAAGTAGCAAAACCCAGCTGGGCGCTGTAGCGAGCACCTGTAATCCAAGCGGCTTCTGGAGGCTAAGGCAGCAGGATGCCCACAGCCTGAGTCTGAGGTTGCAGTGAGCTACAACACCACTGCACTCTGTTCAGGAGCAAAGGGTGGGACTCTGTCTCAAAAAAAAAAAAGCAAAGAAGTAAAAAATAAGCAAGAAAATAAAAACAAAAAAAAAAGTTAGTATTATTAGAATAACCCTTTCCTGATTGCTCTCTGAGCCACACACTGAGGTCTACAAATAGTATTTCTTTTCTGAGGCCACATTCCATCAGCTCTTAAGTGTACCACCGTCTATTTAATGTACCATTAAGAATCTCCCTCCTCGGCTCGGCGCCTATGGCTCAACGGGCTAAGGCGCCAGCCACGTACACCTGAGCTGGCGGGTTCGAATCCAGCCCGGGCCTGCCAAACAATAATGACCGCTGCAACCAAAAAATGGCCGGGTGTTGTGGCGGGCGCCTGCAGTCCCAGCTACTTGGGAGGCGGAGGCAGGAGACTCGCTTGAGCCCAGGAATTGGAGGTTGCTGTGAGCTGTGATGCCATGGCACTCCATCCAGGGTGACA
>CAUYRH010110910.1:0-19184 GCA_963574655.1 Perodicticus potto | reverse complement strand
CCTGCAGTCCCAACTACTTGGAAGGCGGAGGCAGGAGACTCGCTTGAGCCCAGGAATTGGAGGTTGCTGTGAGCTGTGATGCCATGGCACTCTATCCAGGGTGACAGCTTGAGGCTCTGTCTCAAAAAAAAAAAAAAAAGAGAAGAGATTCAATAAAAATGTACTGACTGTTCTACTTAGAGGCTATCCATTCATTCATCCACTCATCCATGTCATGAGCTGGCTCTATGCCAGGCACTCTGCCAACAGGTGGGACTCAGGGGTGTAATCACAGCCTGAGCTTTGGGGGACTTCCTGCAGAACAAGGGGACGCACACACCAGACAGCCGGTCGGTTAGATGCCACGGCCATGAAGGAAGCATTCAGACAGGGCACCTTCACCTGTGCAAGGACGCAGGGTAGGGTTGGGGGAGACAATTGAGTGGGGTGTAAGAGATCAGAAAGAATCAGTCAGTTTGGGAAGGGGAGAGAGCACAGCTAGCAAAGGCTCAAAATGTGACTATGTGTGACATGCCATGGGAACAGCAATTCACTCCTTTGGGCCTCGTTAGCAGAGTGGAAGGTATGTGTCCTCTTCTGCCTCTTTGGGGGCAGAGTTGGGGAAGCACATGGGAGAGGTAGGAGGGAGCCCAGGTTGTCTCAGGGTGGGGGCTGGTGGGTAGTCCCACTATGGAAGAGGAGTTTTGAGTTATTTTCCTTCTCAAAGCCACTTTCCTGAAGGAGGCTGCTACTGGGGTAAGGCAGTGAGGTGTAGGAGGAGGAGTACCACCACCTCCCCTCAACTTCTCCTCCCACTTCTGCCTCACAGGCCACAACCCTGTCTGCACAAACAGCTTGCCAACCACACCCAGGCCCTTTCTCTGCCCTGCTTGAGGAACAGGCCTTGGTCCCACACTGGGCCCTCCCTGCAAAGAGAAAGTGCGGTGATGAGCAAGGCTGTCTCCATCTGAGGAGGACGCGAGAGGCCAAGACAGTCCTGGGTTCTGAATCTAGTTCTGCCCCAGTTCTGCTCTTGGGGTGTTGTATCAACTCCCTTCCCCTCCCTGGGCTTCAGTGTTTTGTGGGTAGAAGATAGGCCCTGAGCAGGGGAGTCTAACACCCCAACTTGGGCATTTTATAGGGCATCTCCTCCCTTTAACCCTAGAAATCTCCCCACATCCCTCCTAAGAATTCATCCCTCCCCCTTAAAGCTGTTTGTCCTCATCTCTCCTCTCTCTAACACTGCTTGCTGGGACACCTCCTCACCTCTCCATGCAGCCACTGCCCCAGAGATGTATCCAGGTCTCCATCCTCTCTCCCTGTTGTCAACTCACCTAAAGCATCATCTCGGACCCAGTACACGTGCAGGCATTTCCTCAGTACACAGTGAATCTCAAAAGCACCAGAGGATGCTGGGACTTCTGAGGTGAGTGCCTCCAGGAGCTTAGTCTGGCAGTGAGATGAGACAGAAAAGAAATTACCCGCATCCAGGGACAGGGAGCTCTAAGGAATAGAGAGAGAGGAGAAGAGCTGAACACAGGTGGAGTAGAAAAAATGAGAGGAGGGGGACATGGGATGAGAGAGTGTAGCAAGCAGAGACTTTTATTTTCAAATGACTCTATAATGGTGGATATGTGACATTATATTGTGTCAACCCTCCTAGAATGCATAACACAAAGAATGAACCCCACTGTAAACTGTGAACGTCAGTGACTACTAATGTATCCATATCGGTTCATCAATTTCAACAGTAACATGAGACGTCAATAACTGGGGGCTTGAAGGTGGGAAGGAAACTGTACCTTCCGTACAATTTTTCTATAAACCTGAAGCTATTCTAAAACATAAAGTCTATTAAGGAAACAACAAGAAAAAAAATGGGCCAGCATTTAAAAAATCAAGGGACTACACACAAAAACCTGGATTCCCAGTCTTTTGACAAATCTGAAAGATCTACAGCCCCAGGTTGAATTTACTATATCGCAGCAACTGGCTGCTGTCCAGCAAACTTGGCCCTTTCACACAGGGTAACTGTCCTTGAATTTGCTGAAGTCCCCCTACTCCTGCCAGGCTTGGCCAAAAGCTTTGGAATAAAAGGCAGGTGTCTGATCACAGGGAAACAGACTCAGGCAAATTAGGCGAATTCAGTTGGGGGTCTCAGAGAGTGCGGGATCTCAGACTACCACTTCCCTGGGGCTGGAAAATGATGATACTAATGAAGGAAGTGAAGAAAACCAGGGCAGTTTTCAGAAAAGTTGAGTTTGATTTGCATGGATTTGCAGTTTAGAAAGATATGACCACATCTTGCAGAAGTTGAGGCTACAGATAAACTTGGAAGGCAGAGGGAGAGGTGACTGTCAAAGCCCAGGGAGCACCTGAGTCCCCCACGGGAGAGGAGCACAAGAGGTGAAAAAAAGTCAGGTTCACAGGAATGATGGAGCAGAACAATGCTGGGGTGGAAGTAATGATACAGGATTCACCCAGAACCCAGGCAGATGGCCATGACAGGGATTGAGGTGGCAGGAGGCGGATGGACCAGGCTTAAGGAAGATGGAGATTGGGAGCAGGTGCCTGGGCAGTGCTTGGGAACCAGCCAGGTGAGAAGCAGGGGACCAGGGAGTGGCTCCTGGTGGGCTGGGCATTCCTTTGGGTTAATATAGCCCCCACATTCTCCTCCCCTGCCCTGGGGCTGGTAGCAGGAATGGAGAATGGGCGGGAATATGCTCACTCATTGCTTCATTCCACACACATGTACTGAATACCTACTTTGTGGGCAAGGCTCTGGAAGGATGTGGGGATGGAGAAGTGGACACAAAGTTCCCATGCCTTCAGAGCTCATGTTCTAATGTAGATCCACACTAATAATTGCCACAAGGTACATCTAGTGCTGAAGTACCAGTTAGCTCCAGACGCTTCCAAGGCAACACAGAGGAGGGCATCACATTATGGAGTTAGGGAAGACTTCTTGAAGAAATGAAGCTTGAGATGAGTCTTGAAGAATAAACAGGAGTGCAGCAGCTGTGGAGAGCTGAGGGCCCAGCAGGAGCATGAAGGTAGGAAGAGGTTCAGGGACCTTTTCCATAGTTCACATGGATGTGGTATAAGGTATAGAGTGAAAGATGGCCAGGGAAGAACCTAGTGAACAGAGGCCAGATGAAGAATCAGTGTGCCCTGCATCTAATGTGATGGGAACGAAAGCTCCAGGGGGGCAGGGAGACAGGAGAGGGGCTGGTGACCTCCCTTGGGCAGTAAAGAAAACTTGAAGGAATGGATGCTGGCCAGTTTCAAATCCTGGCTCTCTCAGTTGCTGTGAGCCCTCAGACAGATTACCTAATCTCTAATCACTTAAGTGAGAATAATAAAACTGTCAGCGGCACATGTGAGTATGAAAACCCATGGTATCCACCAGATAACAAGCCAACAGTAAATGGCCATTATCACCATTGCACCTTAAACCCCTGCTTCTGCATTAATGCTCTCTCCTGTTCCTTCCAACCTTCCTTTATAAAATGGCTAGAAAAAAAGACTATTTCCCCTCAGCTCTGACCCACCTCCCCAGCTGGAGCCCTAGCTAATAGGCACCCCCTGTGCAAATGGCAGGAGGTGCCACGGTGACCTCCCAGCTTGGCTTTAGTGAATGAACTGAACTTTTTTAGCCCCCAGCTATTCCAATTATTCTAAGTATTTACCACTAGGCAATTATTACACATCTGAAAAAGCTGAATGATATTTTCTAGCACACAGCAGAGAAAAATTGAAAACAATCCCAATTTCTGGCAACAGAGAGCTGGCTGGCTAAGTTATGGTACCTCCACACCAAATTGTGCTGTGTGTCTATTAAAAATGTTACAGATCTGTGATAATGGACAGGAAATGGTGTCACGACAAATTGTTAAATGAAAAAAGCTAGTTGTAGAATAGCATAAATCCTGTAAAACCATCTATATAAAACTGTGTTACAGGCTCAGTGCCTCTGGCTCAAGCGGTTAAGGCACCAGCCACATACACCTGAGCTGGCGGGTTTGAATCCAGCCCTTGCACGCCAAACAAAAATGACGGCTGCAACCAAAAAATAGCCGGGCATTGTGGGGGGCGCCTGTAGTCCCCTTGGGAGGCGGAGGCAGGAGAATCACTTTAGCCCAAGAGTTGGAGGCTGCTGTGAGCTGTAATGACACAGCACTCTACCCAGAGCAATAGCTTGAGGCTCTGTCTCAAAAAAAACAAAAAACAAAAAAAAACTGTGTTACTTTTAACTGCATGTATTTATGGGCAGAAAAATGTCTGGAAGGCTGATCACTGTGGTTCTCTGCAGATCAGTGATTTTCAACCAGTGTGCCATGAGAGGATCTCAGCTGTGCTATGAACATTTTTTTTTTTTTTTTTTTAGAAACAGAGTCTCACTTTGTCACCCTGGGTAGAGTGCTATGGCGTCACAGCTCATAGCAACCTCCAGCTCTTGGGCTTAGGCAATTATCTTGCTTCAGCCTCCCAAGTAGCTGGGACTATAGGTGCCTGCCACAACGCCCAGCTATTTTTTTGATGCAGTTTGGCTGGGGCCGGGTTCAAACCCGCCACCCTCAGTATATGGGGCCAGCGCCTTACTCACTGAGCCACGGGCACTGCCATATTTTTTTTTTATTCACCTGGAGTACAGGTGGGGTAAGATTCCCGACTAGGGAGAAATCCACCAGCTGTTATAGATCATTAATTAAAATATTTTTGAAAGAAGTTCAAAGCACAGTAAGAATATTCTTTTTTTCACTTTTTTTTTTGATTGATATAATTTAAATGTGCTATGGAAGGTTAACTATAAGTTCAAGTGTGCTGGGAGATTAAAAAAATAATAAAGTTGAAAAACACTGTTTTAGATCCGTCTGTTGGCCTGAATCGAACACTTACTGTGTGTTTTCCCTAGAGATTTGTGGAGATAAAGGGAGACATAGGCCCACCCTAGGAAGACTCCTAGTCTGGTGGATGAATAGCTCCAGGAAGGACTTGGAAACCAAAATAACTTCCATTGTCCCTGCAAGGTTCTGTTGTCCTGTCTCAGGGTTCACACTTTATGCTCATACCAGAAATTCGTGCAGTCCCCTCTGGTGGTCCTGGAAGATCCAATTCCTTAGCATAACCTCCAACCCTCCACAGCCTCACCTCCCACCAACCTCGCCACATGCCCACCCCACTGTTCACTTCGAACCTTA
The DNA here is from genome assembly GCA_963574655.1 of Perodicticus potto. Classification (NCBI taxonomy): domain Eukaryota; kingdom Metazoa; phylum Chordata; class Mammalia; order Primates; family Lorisidae; genus Perodicticus; species Perodicticus potto. Next base: position 14,004 of record CAUYRH010110910.1, on the reverse strand, counting down.
ACACACCTTCCCCCATGCTTTTGTGCTTACTATCTGGATGAGACATTTCTCCCTCCACCTTCTCTTTCTTGATGAAATTTCCCCCATTCTTTATACATTAAACTCAACTGAACTCAACTATCTCTTGCTCCATGATGCCTTCTAGGGCAAAATTAGCTTCCACTCTCTTCTGGGTTCTACTATAAGGGAATATATCCACATGAAACTTCACGGTTAAAAGTCAGTCTGTCTTGTTCATTGTTGTGCCCCTGGGGCCCAGCCAGTGGCACTTTTCAAGGAGGAAATTTCTGCGGAGCCCCTGAATGACTTCTGCTGCCCACTAGAGGCAGGGTCTGGCCCCCATCATCTAGCATCTTCACCCAGCAGCTACCATGCTCTATTCATAAATACCACACTTCAGTACCAAAATTGTATACTTTGATCCAAAGTTTTTGTTTCAAAATTTCGAAAATATTGGGCAGCACCTGTGGCTCAAAGGAGTAGGGTGCCAGCCCCATATGCCGGAGGTGGCGGGTTCAAACCCAACCCTGGCCAAAAATTGCAAAAAAATTTTGAAAATATGAAACTGCAAATAAACCAATTGTAAGAAAAGAAGGGTATGAGACGATTGGGAAATTATCAAAAATGTATGAGATGATTAGGAAATTTTAATATTTGATATTTTGATAAGGAGGAATTGTCAATTGTTAGTTGCAATAACAGTACTGGGGTTACGTGTTTTGCAGAACCCTTTTTAATTTGGGGATGCATCCGGAGGTCATATGCTGTCTTGGATTGGCTTCAACCGAATCTAGTTGGGATCAGGGAATTGGGCAAAGGTATAGACAAAATAAGATTAGCCACAAGTTAATAAGTGTTGAAGCCAGATAAGGAAGTTAATTATACTAATCTCTCAATTTCTGCATATGCTTTGAAAAGGAGCTAACAATGCAAAAAAAAAAAAAAACAAAACCCTGAAATGTGAAATACATCTTGAATCCTCAGACTTTGCACAAGAGTTGAGAAAGCAAAACTCTGTTGCAAGAATAATTATTACTTTTCCTCTATCAAATATTCCTCCGTCCCCTATCTTCCTACTCCATTTCCCTCCTTCATCCTGTGTTCTATCTTTCATAACAAAGTGTGAGTAAATATACGTAGGTTTCGTAGTACCCCACATACGCATAAATGTATTTATGATCTATGTGTATTTAACTCAATAAAAAAAAGAATAATTGTTACTCTATTCACAGACCTTTCTAACATGTGGAATGTCAACATGACAGTTTCTAAACTGATATAGGAAGCATGCATCAGAATCTCCATCTGAACAAGATAAAACTGAAGAACTTAAAAGCAAACCAGAAACAAAAACTATGGCTCCTTGTAAATACAAGACTGCAGTCCCTGAAAAAAGCCAAAAGGCCTTCTCAGCGGAAAATATTCAAAGATATCACACAAATATATCTTCTCACCACTCTTCAACTACGGTAGAGTCAGGAAAAGCTTCTTCTAGTAAATTTTACTGAAAAAAAAAAACTTGTGACCTAGTGATTTTGCTAGCATCTTTTGCTTTTTAAGGATCTTTAAAAAAAGATCAAGTAGTATCCCATCTTCAACTTTTTATGACTAAATTTTGAAGTTTAGAAGTATTCAGATTTTAATGTTTTGAATACTTTATCTGTTAACATAGACCACAATGAGAATGTATATTTTTATAAATCTACCTTTCGTTGGTATTCTAAAACATATTTTTTATATTTAAAATTACTCAATATTTTGACTTATGGTTCTACATTTTTAAAATACCTTTTGGTGAAATACAAATACTGATGTCAGTATTATGGGATAGGCATAGTAATGGTCCTAGGTACCTTACTTCAGTACTTAAAAACAATTTCCAAGCATTGTCAGAACAGGAAGGGTGAGTGCTGTATGCCTCAGCATTGGACGTGCATCAGAACCACCCAGGGAAATTTAAATGGGATTAATGCCCTGCCCCACTACAGCTCATGTAAATCCAGCTCTCATAGGGTCAGAGGAGGGGAAATCGGTCCTAGGTGACTAGCAAGTGCCATCAGTGACACTCTGGTCCAAGGTATGAGAAGCTGAGCCTATCTAGAGCTGCTGAGCCCTGAAGAGTAAAGACCAGGGTGCCAAATACCAGCCCAGGCTCTTTTTGCCTCTCGACTACCCAAATATTTGCCTTCCATGGTAAGCGCAGCAGCAAGCTCCTTCCCAAGGTTAGGAAAAGGCAAAGGCTCTGCCAAGATGCTGGAGGGCGATCACAGGCCCTGACTCTTGGCCTTTCCCTCTCCCCATCAGGAAAGTGCATGATCCTATCCCTCAGCTTCTGATCTGATCAGAAACTGAGAAGTCTGAGATAAAGCTGCCAGATTCTGGGAGCCAGCCTAGACCACAGAGGAAAGAGAGGAGGAAGACCAGGTCAGACTTGGGGCAAGATCAGAGCCTTGACACATCTGGAGCAGTAGCCTGGGGACTTGGAAGGGACCAGGCAGCCCCTGAGGGTGGAACCAAGATCCCCAGACAGGAACTTCTGAGATGCAGCCTTTAGCTCACACAGAGGACAGGCCACTCCATGGGCACTGAGAGTGCTCACCTTGAAAATGTCCTGGTGGATCCTGGGGGGGGGGGTGTCTTACCCTAGGGGAGTAATTAAGGTTGGGGTAGAGATAGGGGCCTAGAACACTGGTCTGGCAATAAGTCCCAAACCTAACTGTGCTGAAAACCCAGAATGACCTGGGTTGGCCTACCTTCAGGCTTCCTTTGGTTTTGTTTCTGTTGTGTGTGTGTGTGTGTGTGTGTGTGTGTGTGTGTGTGTGTGTGTGTGTGTTTCGAGACAGACACACACCCTGGATAGAGTGTTATAGCGTCTATGACACTTACAGCAACCTCAAAATCTTGATCTCAAGTGATCCTGCCACCTCAGTTTCCCAAGCAGCTGAGACTATAGGGGCCCGCCACAATGCCCAGCTAGTTTTTTTCTATTTTTATTAGAGACGGGGATCTCACTTTTGCTCAGGCTGGTCTCGAAATCCTGAGCTCATGCAAAGCACCCACCAGGCCTCTCAGAGTGCTGGGATTACAGGCCCGAGCCGTCACACCCAGCCTCTTAGGCTTTCTGAACTAGAGTCCCCAGGGTGCAGTGTAAGGGTGACCTGGATAACAAGCTCGGGCAGTAAGTCCCACACATGGCCCACCTGAGGAACAACTGCCCTGAGCTTCTGTGCCTGCCCACATCTCACAGCCTGGAATCCAGTCAGAAGAAAGGGCAGAACCGAAAGCAAGCAGAAGTCTGAGGACTAAGGAACCAAGCACGGCAGTCGGCCCTTAAATGAGTTTTCATTTTCCCAGGTTTCAGTTACCCGTGACCAACTGCAGTCCAGGAATAGGTATGTAGAATCAAATAAGATATTTTGAGAAAGAGAGAAAACATACACTTTACTTTTATTACAGTACATTGTTAAAAATGTTCTGCTTGATTATTATTGCTGTTAATCTCTTGCTTTGCCTAATTTATTACATGTTAAATGTTACCATAGGCATGCATGCATAGGAAGACACATAGTGTGTCCGCGGCTTGCTACTGTTCCGTACAGGCATCCACAGGGGTCTTTGACCATCTGCCCTGTGGATAAGGACTAGGGGTCTAGCACAGTGGTTCTCAATCTTCCTAATGCTGCGGCCCTTTAATACAGTCCCCTTGGGTCGTGACCCACAGGTTGACCTGTATTAGGTGGTCACTGGTCTAGCAAAACAAGATGAAAAGCAGGGCTTGGGGGTGGCAGAATGGATGATGGGTGCTAAAAAAGGAGAATTTTAAGTTCAATTCTACACCTCCTTAGTAAGCACGTGCTCAATACTGGCTCCTTGTTGGGCAGGGTGTCAGGAATTGTGGCTGCCCTCAAAGAGAAACCCCTCTTTCTTAGTAGACAGTTGTAGCCAGAAGAACTGTTGAGCAAATAATCAGAGAGAGGGAGACTTCCCTGAGAGACCACCTCCTCCTGGGCACACCTACCTCCCGGGCATTTCACAGGTGCTGAAAATGCGATGTGTCCATGATAGAGTCATTATCTGTCACCAAATCCTGATTTGTCTTTCCTACTTGCTATTTCCTCTGCTTCAAGATGCATGCTCCTTACCTACCTGGAACGTTCCCCCTCATCCTCAGCCTGAGTCCCACTCAGGTGCCCCTCATGTCCCCAGCCCCTGCTGCACCTCAGGCCATATGGGTGCTCCCACAGCTAGTCTCTGCTCCTCCTGATAGCAGAGCTCCTGCCCTGTTCACTCATGAGTGCTCAGAACAAGCACAGTGCTTGACACACTGGTGAGTGCCAAAAAGACATCTGCTGATGGCTCAGGAGTTTAGAGAGGGTGCCCAGAGCAAGGGCAGTTAGGGGAGTCTCCTGGAGGAGGCACTGCTTAAGGGCACCCCAAGAGAGGGTGAGGACTTGGTCTGGCAGAGGACAGAAGGGCATCCCTAGGGAGCAAAGGCCCAGAGTGGGGAGGCAGCTGGGGCTGAGTTCAGAGGCAAGAGGAGAGTGCAGTGGGGAAAAGGGGATGGGCACAGGGGGCAGGCACCTCTTCAACTCCAAGCACCAGGTGACCAGGTGACAATCCCGGGGAACTGCTACACGATTTGCATTTATGAGAAGGTTTCCTGGCAATCATTATCTCTGAGCTTTACCTGCTAGGACTAGGGGGGCATTGTTAATAGATACAGCAGGTGGGTGAGTCATTGCATGTAATTATTACCCAAAGAACATACCCCACTGGTGAGGGGGAAATGGTCAGGGCAGCCAAGGAGCTAGGGAGGTGTGAACTGGCAGAGGGAAGGAGGTCACATGGATAAGGGGGAGGGGGAGTCCAGGGACTGCCCACACCTTCAGCCCAGACCGGAGGGCACTGGGGTTGAAGAAGGACATGGGACTCTGACAAAAAAGGGCATGACTTGCAAAGGGCCCCACAGCCAACAAAGAGCTCAGTTGGGAGAGCCAAGGCTGATGCCCAGCCCCCATAACATACAACTGTCTCCACTGGGCATGCATGGCATTTGGGCTCTGCAGTCTGCTCCCCCTAGCTTTGAGTCCTGAGCCTCTCTAGGCCTCATTTTCCCCCCTTGTAATATGAAAGTAAGGACGTTGATTTGAACTCCCAATTACAGAGTATCTACTCTATTCTAAACCCCTTATGGGCATTTTATGTCCCATTTAGTTTTTACAACATCCCTGCAGGTGGGCACTTTCATAATCCCCACCGTAATTGCCTCTCTGGTGTGTGTCCAGCAGGTGTTCAATAGAGAGCAGCCACCATTACTACTATGTTAGGACTGAGGACCTGCCTTCTCTGGCCTGTCCCAGGCTACAAGACAGACTGCAAAATTTACTCTCCTTCCTCCTAACCAGGATGTTATTTTTCCTGTTAACCCAGTGTCATAAGTAACACTTTTCACAATATTTGAAAGCAGCAGTGGATTGAAAGCAGGGGCTGAAGTGTGGCACAAGGTCGTTATTCTAGCGTTATTAAGGACAGGCTTTTTTTTTAAAGCACTGAGGCAAAATGCATTACTGAAAAAAACTTAATGAAGAATGAGAATAATAGGCCCTCTAAATCAGCCCCCAAGAATGCACACCTGGAGCCTTAGAAAGTGTAAACAGCAATCCCACCTTCCCTGAGCCTCTGCTGCCTGGAATCACCTCCTGGGTTCCATGCTGCTGTTTATGGTGGAAAATAATTCGGTCTTCCTAGGGAGGAAAAGTAGGGCCTCTATATGAGAAGGGAGAAGAAAACTCCTTTCTATGTTTAAGATACCTCTCCTAAACATAGCCCCACAGTAGCCCACAGAGTGCAGTGGGTATATGAAGTGGGAGCTATGGGTCAAAGTGATATCAGGTGTGGAGGCAGGAATGTCATCTTGGGCTGGTATCTGCATGAGAAGGTGGAAAAGTGGCCACCTCTGCAATGTGAGTCAAGGGCCACCCCCTAGGTCCTGAGACTTCAGATTTCACCATTACAGATTTGTTTCTTTTGGTCTTCATGGAAAGGTCTGAGAACCATATCGATCTTTGGGGAGAGTGAAGGTGTTATGGGAACTGGCTGAAATTATTACAGCAAACTTTTTTTTTTCTTTCTCACTATTCATACAAAGACCCAGATCTTTCACCTGGACAAAGTAAATTCATTTCCCCAGTAATTGGCAGCATTTCAGACAACAGGGAACACATCAGAGCAGGAAGGGAAGAGTGGAGAGAGTTCCATGGCATTAAGGCCCATCCTAAATAGTCTGTGAGGAAAATGACACTGGGCCAGGAGTCCTGAGACCTGACTCAAATCTGACTTGAGCTGTCCCTGGGAAGCCCAAGGGACTCTGCACAAGCTTCACACAAGATGACAATGCCTACTCTGCTCCTTCAGAGTTGTCCCCAAGATCATATTAAATAGAGTACCCAACACCAGCAGACTCTCACAAGGCTCAAGCAGGCACAGCCCCTTGTGTGAAACCCTCTGGCTCACCCAGAGCAGGAATCACCAACTCTCCAGAGACTTGGTTCAGCTTTGTCCTTCTCATACCCGCAGGGCACTGGAACAAAGCCATCTTTCATAGAACAAGACCCATCTTATCAAGAGAGGTGTTTTCCCTTTGAAAGTCAAATGTGTGGACAATGGGGGCTGGGAGGGGGGTGTTCCTGGCATGCCACGTAGTCCTCCCTCCTTCCCCCAACCAGCCCGCAAGACCTTAACTGGAATTCACCTCCTCTGACAATTCCTTGCTCTCTTGAGGCCCATGAGGAAATTCTGATGATGTGAAGCAGAGACTTCATCCTGAGAAGGAGAGGATGGTCCAAACAATCACAAGGCAGTGAGGAGCCAGGCAGGAATCAGGGGCCCAGAGATGGTATGTGGGGCGGCTCACAGCATAAACTGGTCAAAGACAAATCCAGGAGACCCCAGTCTTGTTAAGCTACACTTAGAAGGAACATTCCAGCAACTTGGCATCTGGCACTGTTGCTGAGACAAAGGTGAAAATTAAACCAAACCACACTGGGAGGGAGTCAGGGAGAAGGGCAGCAGAGCCAGTCACCTTCCCTTCCTGTTTGGTGGAACCCCCTGGGTAAACCAAATGTTTCACCCTCCTTCACATGATTTCCTTTTTGTTTTCCACTTACAATTTTTAAAAAATGATTAGTCAGATTCTAGAGAGGATGTATACCAAATACACCCAAGAAATGAACTACTGCCCTCCCATAGTTCAGAAACTGAGGCTCCCCTCAGTGCTCCCAGCTCTGTACCCCCACCCTTCATCAAGAAAGGATTCCAGGAAGGAGGCATTATCTGAGCCTTGATCTGGGAAAAGATTGTTTCCTGCCAGGAGGACAACTGTAGCTCTGTGGGGAATCACAGTCCCTCACCACCGGATGCACCCCTGTCCATCAAGCTCAAGGCCCCCTGGGGTTCCCTTGCTGGCAGAGAGGGGGCAACATTCACAGCCCACTGTTGGCAGGAACTCCACTACCTCCTGTCCCTCCCCTCCTTAGCTGACTCATCTGTTACCTCCTTCCTCTAGCTACCCTGAAAGTCCGATGCTCCACCTCCCCTGGGGACACCTGGCCCCATAGAATGCCAGACACAGGCGCCTCCTCATTGGCCTTCCTTTTCTCTTCCTTCCCCTTTGCTACCTGTTCTAGACACACTAACTGTTCCAGCTCTTCCTCTTTCAAGAAGTCTTTTCTGCCAACCACAGCCCAGCTGGGTTCCCTTTATTCTCTGCATCAGCAACTGGTTTTATAGTCATTATATGATGTCTTTACTGAGGGCATAAAACAGATGCAACAAATGCTTGGGGGGGGGAAAAGGAACCATTTAGTGATGTAGAAATTGTGAACGAATGCATTGTTGACATTGTCGGGTGCGTAAGCCCCAATAACATTTCAAAATACAAACACCTGCCTCTTTCAAGGAGAACCATAACTAACCGTCAGCATGAATTAGCCTTCAACTGAACAGAACAACTTCATTTAATATTTTTAAGATGCACATATATACATTATTCAATCACTTTGGATGAATCAAGTGATACGTGTACTGCTAACTCAGTGCCAGGTTTGTACGTCATTAGGATTATAACAGAAGATTTTCTTTGCTATAAAGAGTTACTTAGGGCACTCTTGTAGACAGAACACGGGGAGTAGATATCTTCAATAGCTTTCAAGATAAATGTTGTAAAGTTGGACCGAATTTGGTAAATTTAGTGAGTGTGTGTATAGACAGTACAACTTCCATGACAGGAAAATATGAAGGGTTTATTGCGCAGATTAAAAAAGGTATTAACAGATCCACATGTTCTCATTTTTCATTATATCTTGTATCTGCAAAATATGTGCTAAAGTTGCTATTTTAATGACACTTTGTGACAAGTTAAAAGGATTATTAACTGTCTTCCTGCAGATGCAGAGTAGCACTGTCAGTTTCATAATATGCTAATGCTGAACCAGGAGGTATTCAGTGCAGATTTGCCCAATCATTCTAAAGTGCATTGGCTACTGCAGGGACAGGTATTAGCTAAAATTTTATTACTGTGAGAACAGATAGCTAAATTTTATGAAGAACAGAATCAGCAAATGTGAATTACTGAAAGATTTCTATAGGAGTGCAGCATTTCTCTATGATATCATGCCAAATCAGAATGACTTGAATATTTTTTTGCAAGGCAAAACTAAGTCTATATACAATATGTGGCAAAAAAAAAAAAAAAATCCAGGAATTTCAAAAAAGCTATCTTTTTTCAAAACACTTCTTCAAAAGGAAATTTTGGATGAACACTTTCCCCAGTCAGCAGGATGACATATGCAAATCACTTGAAGAATACACAGCTGTTATAGACCTAGTAGTTGGAGAATTCTAGACAGGTTCACTGACTTTCATCACTTAGTTGATATCACCAAGGCACCTAGAAAACTACGATAAAATTGAGCTCTCAGTAGGTGACATTTAAAAGTTCATAGTTTGACCCTAAGAAAGATCCAACTGAAACATGGGAAAATGCAATAGAATACCCATGCCTTTGGCAACATGCCCGAAAAATGCTTTCTTGCTTTTCAACCACTCTTGCTATGAATCTACATTCTCCTACGTACCTAAATCAAGATGCTCTTAAGGTCACCAGTGATTGATACCCTTCTAGAGGATCAACTAAAACTACAGACCTCCACACTGCAACCAAATGTTCAAATGTTTTCCAACAAAAAGCAGACACAACAAAGTCATTAAAAGGATAGTTAACTTTGGGCAGCGCCTGTGGCTCAGAAAGTAGAGCGCTGGCCCCGTATACCGTGGCAGGTGGCAAGTTCAAACCCGGCCCAACCAAACTGCAACAACAAAAACATAGCCAGGTGTGTGGCGGATGCCTGTAGTCCCAGCTACTCGGGAGGCTGAGGCAAGAGAATTGCCTAAGCCCAAGAGTTGGAGGTGTTGGAGGTTGCTGGGAGCTGTGACAGCACGGCACTCTACCGAGGGCAACAAAGTGAGACTCTGTCTCTAAGAAAATAAAATAAATAAAATTAAAATAAAAAATTTTTTAAATTAACTTTAAAATTAACAAATAGTTTTCATTTGTTGAAATTATTAAGTGTATAATAGTTAGATTTTTACAGAAGTATATCTAATTGAAGTTTCTTGAATGTGGCCTTATTTGATTACAGATAAATTAATGCAGGCTTCCAAAGTGAAAAGGTTCTCCACCCTTGAAATAGATAAATAAACATTTGTTGAATATGAGATTATTTCCCCACAAGTTCCACTCTCAAAAGGTCAATAACTCTTTAGGTAACAGTAAAACAGAAATCACAAGGTAACATGAATAATCACCAATAGGCGTATGTGTTTGTGAATTTCCAGCAGATTTACTGATTTATAGCACACAGGCAGGACCATGACCTAGGCCGACATTAGAATAGGTGAATTCACACCCCCTTGGAAAAAGAGCCTGTGTGATTTGAGGCAGTGTCGACCAGAACCCCCAGATCCGATATAGCAATGCAAGGGCCCTTCCTTCTCCCATTATTGCTTGGTTCTTCATGTTTTAAAGACTTTTTGGTCTTCAAGATTCTTTTCTCAAATCAATGACCCTGGAAGGTCAGAATCAGTTGATAGGTATGGGCACCTGATCCTGGGGGAGAGAGGCTCTGAATGGGAGAGGAGAGGATTTTATGGGGGAGAAAGAAGGCACCAAGATGGCGAAGGCTCACTTCCAGCAAGGGCAAAAACCCCTGCTGTTCTAACAGGCAGGAGAGAGGGAAGAGGGTGCCCTGTACCAAGGGTACAAAGGCAGATAGTTGAGTTTTCTCAAGAACAGGATTTTGTGGCTAGGTGCCTGTAACTCAGCAGCTAGGGTGCCAGCCACATACATCAGAGCTGGCAGGTTCAAATCCAGCCCAGGCCTGCCAAACAACAATGACAAGTATAACCAAAAAATAGCCAGGCGTTGTAGCAGGCGCCTATAGTCCCAGCTACTTGGGAGGCTGAGGCAAGAGAATCGCTGAAGCCCAAGAGTTTGAGGTTGCTGTGAACTGTGATGTTACAGCACTCTACGGAGGGTGACATAGTGAGACTCTGTCTAAAAAAAAAAAAGAAAGAAGGGGTGGCGCCTGTCACTCAAAGGGGAAGGGCTCTGGTCCCATATGCTGGAGGTGGCGGGTTCCAACCCAGCCCCGGCCAAAAACTGCAAAAAAAAAAAAAAAAAAAAGAATTGAGTTTTGTTAATGTATCAAAAAGCTTAGGGCAGGGAGCTTGCTGTGTTAGCAAGAGTTGGGTTGGATCTAATGCAGGGTCAGAATACATGTCATGCAGGTCCTTCATCCTGGCAGCTTTGCAGCCCCATCATAAACTCCTAGAGGGAGTCAGCCCAAAGTCAAATTATTCTAGAGAACAGAAAAATGTTTTTAAAACATCCAAGGGAGCCACTCTATATCTCTGGCCCTATCTCCTCACCTTCTCTACTCCACTGGACGCATCTCCTCATTGCCTGTGCTCCTCCGCCCCCCCACGCCCCGTTCTGACTGCTATTCCCTTGTCCCCGACACACAAGCACTCCCCTGTGACTCCCAATCTGCTTTTGCCATTCCCAGGACAAGGCACCTCCTCACCTCTGTTCTTCTGTACCCATCTCCCAGCCCACCCCCTCCAGGAAGACTTCCCAGAGAGAGCTTGCTTATTTAACCACTCCTCCTGCGCTAGTTCTGCAGCCTCACGAGGACCTGCAGTTTACTGACCCTCAGAGTCTGTCCCTGCCTGAGGGTCCTTATGGTCTCAGTTGTACCCAAGGTGACTGAATGATAACCCAGAGAGGCAATGCCACTGAAAGAGGAATGTTATTACTAAGGTGTCCCAAGGGGAGGGGCACACCATGCCAAGGGCACAGCCACAGGGAGCACAGGACTGTCCAGGAGGTAGGAGCACAAGTGAGGCTCAGGCAGGGGTATCACTTGAACCCACGAGCTTGAGGTTACTATGAGCTAGGCTGATGCCACAGCACTCTAGCCTGGGCAACAGAGTGAGGTTCTGTCTCTAAAAACAAAAAAAAAACCAAAGTCTTTATCAAGGCTTCCACAGGAGAGCCAAGACAGGGCACGCTGAGTAGTTGAGGAACAACGGCTAATTTAAATGATCCCAGTGGACGTTGGGGGCATAGAGCCTCTCCCTAGATCTCTGGTACCTAGTGACACAGGCAAGGAGATATAGGGAGGGTGTGTGAGAGTCAGATAAGGAGGTGGTTTAGAGCATGGGCTCTAAAGTGAAGGAGAGATGGGAGCAACTTGGGAAGACAGTTTGGCCCTATAACTGATGAATGTCAAATACTATTCAGGCTGATAAGTACAGCCAGGATGCTAGCACTCTGGGAGGCAAGGGAGGTGGACTGCTTGAGCTCAGGAGTTGGAGACCAGCCTGAGCAATAGTGAGACCCCCATCTACACTGAAAATAGGGAAATTAGTTGAGTGTTGTAGCAGACCACTATAGTCCCAGCTATTCAGGAAGCTGAGGCAAGAGGATTGCTTGAGCTCAGGAGTTCAAGACCAGCCTGAGCAAGAGTGAAACCTCATCTCTACTAAATAAAGAAAAATTAGCGGGGTGTTGTGGCATAGTCCCAGCTACCTGGGAGGCTGAGGCAAAGGTATCGCTTGAACCCAGGAATTTGAGGTTGCTATGAGCTAGGCTGATGCCACAGGACTCTAGCCTGAGCAACAGAGCTCTGTCTCCAAAAATAAAATAGGTTCGGCGCTTGTAACTCAGAGGGCTAGAGTGCCAGCCACACACACAGGGGTTGGCGGTTCAAACCCAGCCCGGGCCTGCCAAACAACAATGACAACTACAACAACAACAAAAAATAGCCAGGCATTATGGCGGGCGCCTGTAGTCCCAGCTACTTAGGAGGCTGAGGCAAGAGAATCGCTTAAGCCCAAGAGTTGGAGGTTGCTGTGAGCTGTAACACCACGGCATTCTATGGAGGGCGACATAGTAAGACTCTGCCTCAAAAAAACAAAAACAAAAACAAAACAAACAACCCTCCCCAAGAAATAGGTAAATACAGAAACTAAGGAAACACAGAATATCCATCCACTCACTCACTTCCCCTCATCTAACTCGGATTCAGGGCTCATCAATTCAGTCACTCTCTTGCTAATATGGTAAACACTCTTGCCCCCCTAACTCTGATATCTCATTAACACAACCTCTTCTCTCCTTCACTCTCTCAACCTGAACCCAGTAAACTCCTGGCACATGGTACCCTCTTCCCTCCTTTCTGCCTGTTATGACAGCAGAGGTATTTTCCCTCCTGTCTAAAGACTCCTGTTTCCATCCTGGAATATACCCCAATGCTTCCCTCAGGAACCTCCACACCAGGGACTTATCTCTCTCTAGTGAATCTTTTCCATCAAGATTCACAAGTCCTGGGGCGGCGCCTGGGGCTCAGTGAGTAGGGTGCTGGCCCCATATACAAGAGGTGGCCGGTTCAAACCCAGCCCCAGCCAGACTGCGACAAAAAAATAGCCAGGTGTTGTGGCGGGCACCTGTAGCCCTAGCTACTCGGGAGACTGAGACAAGAGAATCGCCTAAGCCCAAGAGCTGGAGGTTGCTGTGAGCTGCGATGCCACAGCACTCTACCGTGGGCAATAAAGTGAGATTCTGTCTCAAAAAAAAAAAAGATTCATAAGTCCTAAACAAAAATAGTAGCAACAGCAAAAACAAAAATTCCTTGACCAACTAGAGGGGGGAGGAACTTAACTAGACAAAAAAGGTAGTTAGTTTCCCTAATACATAAAGATTTCTTCCAATTCAATAAGCATAAACCAATAACTTCATAGAAAATGGGTATGGACAGTTTATAGAAAAGGAAATACAAATGGCTCTTATACCTGTTACAACATGTTCAATTTCATTTATAGTAAGAAAAATGCAAGTTAGGGTGGGCGCAGTGACTCACGCCTATAATCCTAGCACTCGGGGTGGCTAAGGTTGGTGAATTGCTTGAGCTCACAAGTTTGAGACCAGCCTGAACAAAGAGGCAAGAGGATCGCTTGAGCCTAGGAGTTTGAGGTTGCTGTGAGCTGTGATGCCACAGCACTCTACCCAGGACAACAGCTTGAGACCCTGTCTCAAAAAAAAAAAAAAGAAAGAAAGAAAAATGCAAGTTAAAGCTTGAGAAACTATTTTTTGTTGTCCAGATTGGCAAATATCGCTGAGTTCGACAACATTCTCTGTTGGAGGGTGTAGGAAATGAGCAACCTCCACATGGCTGCTAGGAGTGTGCACTCCTACAAACTCTATGGAGATTAAATTGCTGGTATTTTTCTTTTTCTTTTTTTTTTTTTTTTTTTGAGACAGAGCCTCAAGCTGTCACCCTGGATAGAGTGCTGTGGTATCACAGCTCACAGCAACCTCCAATTCCTGGGCTCAAGCGAGTCTCCTGCCTCCACCTCCCAAGTAGCTGGGACTACAGGTGCCCGTCA